>CALNHX010002911.1:0-164161 GCA_940337035.1 Agriotes lineatus | reverse complement strand
TTATTCCACTAGTGGATAAAGTGGTACTTTAGACGGTTCATAAGTGTGGATAAAACTTCAATTATAAGGTGGATAAAATAAATTAATGTTGCTATAACCATAATACTGTTATTAATTACTGTTTTGAAATTTTCGAGAAAATCGTACGGTTACCAGATCCCCTCAATACTAAAATTTCAATTGGTCCTTTTTCACTCAAATATTGTATCATTATTTATTTAATTAGGAGCACACAACAAAAACAGATCAACAAACTATGAAGAACTGTCATAATTTTAGGGCTAACTCATTGTTTCATGGCTACTTGATTTTTATTCGATTTTTGTTTTAATACTTTAATAGCGATTTTCTCGAAAATTTCAAAATATAGTATCATACTTTTTTAGCATATTTGGTCTTAGAATTTCATGCTCTGTCCAAATTTATCATAAAAATTTGGGGTTTCCATTTAAAAAAATTATCGCGAACGTCATAACTCAAAAACCAAAGACAATCTAAAAGTGACAATTACATTAAAATATGTATTTTTTAAAATATAAAATTGACGTGTTCGAGGATTTCTTTCAAAAACATTTGATAAAAGTTCTATTTCGATAGTTCCAGACTTTACACTCGCACTGTATAATCTGCCTATATTGTAACCTATTCAAATGTAAAATATTTGGATGTGCTTGATTATCTGAAGCAATTCAACTGTATGTACTTACCACCTGGTAAAGTAGTGAAGTTAAAAATAGTTCTAATCGAGAGGTAACTGTCATTTAAATACTCCAGTTTTCTTCCAGTTCTAATGTCAACAGAATAGTTCATAAATGATAACAGGTTTTCCAATTTATATTTCGTTTTGATATCAGTAAGAAATCTGCGATCACTGTTATCCTGGCTTTTGACTGATATCTGGTACATCAGTGGGCCATAGGTTTCATTACATTTTGGACTGTCCCACTCTATCTGGACGGTTTTATCTGTTGCCTTCGTTATAAAATTTTTGGGAAGTTCTTCTTTGGTTGGTTTATCTGCATGTTAAAATTCGATTTTTAACAGAATTTACCAACACATTACACATATTGAAGGATATGTACTATTATAATTATGATTACACTAATTTAGAAAATATACTTATACAGAGTGAGTATAAAGAGTGAGGAAAGCGCGGGAAATTTTGAAAAATCCTAGTAATTTTTTGCTTTTATGTTTCTCGCAGGTGTATCACCCCAACTTTTTAGTTACTTGTCATTGGTGGCACTGTAAATCGATGTCAAATTCAAGGTTAGTAAACTGAAACAAAACCATATATTTAATAGTTACTATATTGCTAGCGGCTTTGAGTGGGAAACTCACGAAGGAAGTGAGACAGACAACCAACTCTTCGATGTATTTGGTGAGCTGTGCATAAGCTCGTCGTCCGCGCGGTGGGGAAGTGAACCTCACGATCAAGTTTAAAATTCGCTGCTAAAGGCGGAGTTTGAATTCTCAGGCATGCGCACGAGATGCGTAGTACGACGAGTGAGACTATGTCTACTACTACTACTACGTTCCCAGACCCTACTAGCAATATAGTAACTATTAAATATATACACAAAACCTAACCTGCTAACTTCGAATTTGACATCGATTTACAGTGCCACCAATGACAAGTAACGAGAAAGTTGGGGTGATACACCTGTGAGAAACATAAAAGCAAAAAATTACTAGGATTTAATTCAAAATTTCCCGCTCTTTCCTCACTCTTTAATACTCACTCTGTATAATAGCTCACAGTTAATACTTTCTCAATGTGTCAGTAAGCTTACCTGTAGGTAGAGTGTTTACTTGGTATGATGTTTTTTTACCACGGAGAGGACTCCAAAACGTAATATTATAGTTAGTGTAAGGAACAAGTTTTTCAATAAGGACATTGTTGCTTGTACCAACAATATAACCCTGGGATTTTTGTCTGTTTTTATTTTGTTGTATAGAATTAGAAGCATCATTACGTGTGCATATGTCTTTTCCCTGAAAATTTATCTTATGTAATTCTGTTAAGTTGAAGAATAGTTTATTTATGTATACCTCATATTGCACTACATAATACTCCTGATATAAGTTATCGGCAGCTGAAGTAAATTTCCAAGACAATCTCAGTGAAGTAGGAGTTGAAGAGTTGTACTTCATTTCTTCTATAAAATACAAACATTTATTATAAAATTATTTTGAAATGTAGAACATAAAGAATGATGTACAACCTGGAATGATTTTAAAATATAGTTTCTTTAATTTCAAAATATAAAAAATGAGATACCTACTCTTGTTCTATTTCGTCAATTCCAGGTGATATAATGAAAAAATGTCATTTAGAATCTTTTTGAGTAGAGACCAAGTGTAGGTATACTCTTTCATACACTTTCAATGCCTACTTTTAATTAACATGAAATACAGTGACCGCAATTATTAATATTAATCTAGGTATAACACAAAACTAATTTTGGAAAATATACTTCAGAAATTGTAGTTAACATTTCTCTATGTAACGAACGACTTCCGGTTGGACTGCGTCATTGTTGAGATAGAAGAACTCAACTTTCATTCTCTTTCGTAAGGGGCTTTATCAGGAGTAAGAAACAAAATAGCATGGGTTAACGCAACATGTATAAACACATATGAAACTTTTGAAAGGTTAAGGTATAGCAGAATACGGTAACTCATGGCCAATATCACATTCGTTTTCGCGATGGCTGATGATGATACGAGACCTGGCCTGAAATAATACAGGTGTTCAGACATGCGGAATTTACTGGATATCCTGTTTCACCAATATACACATGATTAAAGGAGCAAATAACTTTGTAAATACCATTTGATGACACAATCTGTGAGATCATGTTCAGAGGTTTGAACATCGTTTTAATGTTTTGTTTCTGAAGAACCTTTTCGATGCGATTGGTGACAGTGGGTATAGGGAAAAAAGACTATCGCTGTGGAAGGATTGATGACAGATGGTCTACCCCTAACACCTTAACCTCCAACCAAGATCTCACAGATTCTCCCTGCACACAAAGATAAATTGAACATGTCATCAAAAGGTGTTCACAGAATCCCTTGCTTCTGTATTGGTGTCTACATTGGTGAAACAAGACATACAGTAAAACCTGTAATCTTTGAACACCAATGCTATACCAGCCTTAAGACTCTTATGAAATGTCTATTACTTGCAAATCCCTATTTTTCTTCATCAGAAAGATTCTCAAAGTCATAAATATTTGCAAACCCCCAATAACCTCAATTGAAATGAAGGTTATCCTCTTCCTTCAATGTGGAAAGTGCTCATTTCTAAACCCCACCCCCTGTCCTCTTCTTCTTTCCGAAAGGTGAAACAGTTTTGCCTCTGTGGTTGACACATTGAGTTACCATGCCGTTCTACCCCTTAACTCTGATGTAGTTTACACGCCAAGTTACACTTTTTTGCTTCATAGTCCTGATGAAGCCCCTTACAAAAGTGGACGGTTCTTGAGTTTCTCTATCTCAACAATGACACGATCCAAACTCAAAAGTCGTTTGTCATATAATGACAATGGCCATAAAATTCTCTGAAATCACCTATGTATCTAGTTGTACTAATTGTTATTTTACCTGTGCTACTTGAAGAAACATGTTGTAGAGGCCGCCAAGATGGAAAACTTAGGGCTTGGCATGAAAGCTGTAACTTCTCTGATTCGTTCAGATCTGTTTTTATTAGTAATTGAGTCATTTTGATTTCTAAAACAAATAAATATTCCTGGTATCGTTATTTGTTCAGAATCACTGCAATGATTTGTTTTAATTTCTTACCATGTTCTGCACATATCCTTACATCATCAATGGCCCAAAACCCATTGCGCAATGTGTTTTTGTTTGTATACTTTGTTTCTACAAATAGATTTATTTTATCATCAAGAATATTGTGCTGTATTAACTTAATCTCATTCCATGCTAAATCCTCTTGATTCTGAAATGTAGGTACATTATAATTTGTATACTTTCCTTTATCAAACTTTGTGGGAAATATAATAGTTTATAAACTTGTGTTAAAAATACATAACTTTACTTACATTTTCATTCAATACCTCCTTTAAAACGATACGTTCTCCATTTTCCATAAGAAAAAATGACATTTTACAATTGTTACATAAAGATACATAAAGGGATACGCAGAGATCACTTCCATATATTCCAAATGTTGGGCCAAGTTGTGTTATTCCCGTTTTATTTGTGAAAATATACTGATCTAAACAACAAATTTAATAACATTAGTAAACTTAAATAATCAGAAACACAAATATATAAATTCTATAAATATCCTTAAACTATGTCCCTAAAGTAATCAGCTCAAATAAAAATGTACATATTCACTGATCGGCAAAATTAACGCATATATTTTTTTTATAATATTTTATTGAAAATTGCCCATTTAACACTAATACATGTCTGTAAGACCAAAGAAAGGAGCTTGGAGAACAAAACTCTCTAACTAATTCCCCAGTAGCCTCCACATTCTACAGGGTGTATCAGTTTCTGAAAATTTTAATAAATATGAATTATCACATCGAGAACAAAGGAAACCCGTGTAATTAATTTTGCTTGCCTCAATATCTTGTATGTCCTTCTCGAGCTTGGATCACGGCTTGAAGACGTCGGGGCATACTGCCAATAAGATTCCTGATGAAATCTTGCTGCAGATTCTCCCATTCTTCTTGCAGGAACTCACGTAGCTCATTTAAAGAAGCAGGCCGTGGTCTTCGAGCATGCAATCGCCTCTTGAGCTCATACCATAGATGCTCTATGGAATTTAAGTCGGGGCTACAGGCTGGCCAATCTAATGTGTTAATTCCAACAGCATTTAAGTAGTCCCTAGTAATCTGAGCAACATGTGCGCGAGCATTATCCTGCATTAATAAGAAATCGTCGCCGATACCAAATGCAAACGGTAATACATGGTCTTGCAGAATATCTTCGATATACAAATGTGATGTTACACTTGGTCTATCAAACACAACCAGGTCTGTAGAACCACTCAAAGAAATGCCCCACCAAATCATTATTGAGCCACCCAAATCTGTCCCTCTCGGTAATCGCACATTCAGCGTAGCGTTCGCCAGTTCTTCTCCACACTCTCTGACGACCATCAGCACCCTTCAAAGAAAATTGTGATTCATCTGTGAACAGAACCTTTTCCCAATCCTCTATTCTCCACTTTACATACTGACGAGCGAAAGCTAATCGAATCGTCCGATTCCGTCTGGACAGAATGGGACACATTGCAGGGCGTCTAGCGTGAAGGTTTCCTTCTGCTAACCTTCTCCTCACTGTTCTGTCACTTATTCTTATCCCTCTTGTGGTCTCAAGGTTGTTTTGGAGTTCTGGAGCTGTAAGAGTGCGATTCCGTAAAGAACTTAATAGAAAGAAACGGTCATCTACAGCCGATGACGCATGCTTGCGACCTTGCCCTCGTCTTCTAAGTCGCCTTTGAAGTCGTGAAATTGTAGACTGATTAACTCCTAGCTGTAATGCAACATCATTTTGCTTTCTTCCTCCTTCCAACAACACTGTCGCTCTAATTGCATTATCGAGACTTAGCACTGGCATGATTCAAAACAACCGATAAGAAGGAAACACAAAAACAAAAGCAGACTTGAAATAGCGAAGGAACTTAAAACTGAGCCTTTCC
Source organism: Agriotes lineatus (assembly GCA_940337035.1). Lineage (NCBI taxonomy): Eukaryota > Metazoa > Arthropoda > Insecta > Coleoptera > Elateridae > Agriotes > Agriotes lineatus. The sequence continues at coordinate 158,478 of CALNHX010002911.1, read as the reverse complement.
GATAAACAAAAGCAATGCAAATTAACGCACAGAAAAACGTGATTTTTGAAAATATTCTTTAACAGTATACAAAACAGTATGAGAATTGTTTTCAAATGACAAAAACAATTTTGTCAGCTAACTACTTGATCATATTAAATATTATTTGTTCACAATTTGTAGATACAAAAGTTGTAGCATTACCTTTTAGTGACAAAAAACTGCATTAAAAAAATATGCGTTAATTTTGCGGGTCAGTGTATTTTAGAAATGATTTTTATGTTAAACAATACTAATATTCAATCAAGTTTGTAAAACAGCATTTATTTTCTTATTTAAACATTTCTCGTCTACTGTAGTTCTAGGTACCTTATGGGGGCAATAATAAAAAGCTCGACATGTATAAAATGTACATTTTTGCACTTGCGGCGCTAAAGTTGGCACTTTAGTCACTTATTTCAGGGACTAAAGTAGTTCATTTAGTCTCTCGGGAGAGAAGTAATTACTTTAGCCCCTAGGAACTAAAGTAAAAAATGTTACCGTATCTATGGTAAATTTATGTACACAGCATTCTTAATAAAATTTGTTTTTAAAATTAATCAGTTGGCAGTACTAAAGTGTATTATCAGTCTATGTCAAATTCGAGGTTAGTAGGTTAGGTTTTTTTTGTCATTTGACACACACTGACGCAAAACTTAACCTGCAAATCTCGAATTTGACATAGACTGACAATACACTTCAGTGCTGCCAACTAATTCAGGCTATCCAGGGCCTGCTGCAATTCAGTTTTTAAAAAATCACTCTGTACACAACATTCTTAATAAAATTCGTATTTGTCAGTTTCCAAATTGACAGATTTCAAATTTTTCAAATATTTGATGATAATGTTCCCAAAAGTGCAAAAAATAGCGTATACCACACGGGACTAAAGTGCCTAAATCCCTTGAGTGATTATTTCCCTCAGGCCCTACGGGCCCTCAGGAAATAGTATTCACTCGCGGGATTTAATGATGTTCTTTAGTCCCTCATGATATAATATACTATTATCATGAAAATGTACCATTATTTTTATATAAAAGTTTGACAAAGCAGTAGGTACACTTTTAGATATCCGTTAATTGGAACAAAATAATTTTAAATTTTCTAGCAATATGTGCTATTAGCACAATGATAATTCATTTTAAAAGAGAATAGTTGCTAATTCTTGGGCAGTAACCTGTGTTTATTAGGAATGTTCTGTTCATGTACCTAAATAAAATTTTATTCACGGAAACTATTTCATGTAAAAGCTCCTGTTTTTGATAAGATCGTTAACAGCGATACATTACAAGGGTTGCCAATTGAAGCATTGAACAGATATAAAAATTAGAAATGCGTAGACTCTTGCCAGTGAAGAGTCAACCCCATCTCAAGTTGTAGTCAAACAGCTATCAGAATTTCAAAATTTTACCTAAAATGTAATCGCTAGTTATCGGTTTTGCGCACTGCTTATGAGCTATTTGATTTTCTACAGTTTATTAAACATCTTTCTGTTATTTGTTCAAGATAAAAATAATATAATATTTGTAACCTTTAAAGTATTAAAAATTCTTATATTTTTAACAACGCTAAAATGTTGAATTAAAAAATGTTACTTATTTTTTAAGGATTTATCACTCTACATACAGTTCTGTTTGATATAATACTTATTATTAATTAAAATTTTAATTAAAAGGCAAAGAGTATAGCTATTTTCATAACGTTAACAAAAAATTATACAAGACATGTGGTGCATCTCTACATATGTTAGTCACGCAGATAAAATATCATTATTACCACATCCTGCGTCTAACATTTTCTTAGTTATTTTTAAATACATACATGATGTTTACCAAATACACGCACATTTTTTTCTGACATATGTTACAATTTAACGTTTTTAATTTTTTTTTCTTCAAATTATATTTATATTACGATGAAGCTATAATTAATTATACAGATATGCAAAATTAAGCATAAACATAAGAATATCAAAGCAAATTAAAAATACACGTGTCTACAGTAAAGCGGTGTTATAGGTGCAAATGATAAAATATTTTTGAGACTAAACTGCTTTTGCTCAATCCAGAACTTATCTTTACTATTTTCGAGTTTCATAAAAGTAAAGAAGGGGCAGATAGCAGCTGAGAAATCAAAATCGTTTTAAGTAAACTGCCTTTTCTTTAAAAACTGTCAAATTGTATGAGAAAAACTTGTGAAAACGATCAGCATAAAGCTTCTGCGCTTGTACACTATTTTTTTGACACTCAAAATAAACTTGTAGCATATCTCCTAGTTGATCATTATTTTCCATTTTGGGATGGTTAACAGTAAGCGAAATGAATTTCTTTAGGCACTTTGAAACATCAAATAAGCGACACAGTTGCTTTAAGCTTGCTTAATTATTATCACGGATGGCCTTGCGAGCAAATGCTCGCCTCTCAGGCGGCTGGCCCGGGTTCATAACCGGCAGACTCTAGTAGGATTTTAAAAATCGTACGCTCCTCGGCTACCACGCTAACACCTGTGGTAGTCGTTAACCCCTAAATAAGGGAACTCTTCCTCACTTTCAACGAGCAAGGCTAGCCACCTACCCGGCCTAAAGGCACTTTGTGGTTAAAACAGGCCACTGGCCTATAATAAGAGGAAGAAGAAGAAAAAGAAGAATTATTATCACTAATTGTTTGTTCCAGAGAAGTTCAGATTTAACAGCCTATCAGCTCAAACTAGTTTTTGCACTTTTTTGCAAAAATTTCATAGTCCTAAAAGTCTAGACCGGTGAAAGTACTTAAAATGCTCTACTAGAATACAACAAAAAATTATACCAATCAATTTAAAAAAATTGTTGGTGACGTCATAACAAATGAAGGTGTTTAAAAAAGAAATTTTTCACCAAATTGTAGCTAAGACTACCCCATTTAAAAATATATATGGTTTATTGATGGTTACATCACAATTAAAGTTGCTATCGTCGTGGGCCCTTTTTGGAGAACAGACTGTATATCTGCATTTTCAAATATTTGTGTATTTTAAAGCAAATATATCCTTCTTTCTCATTCTAAGGATGAGAGAGTTGACCCACACACAGTACAATGGTGCAACGTTCTGGAACACAACCTAGTGTTATTAGTTGATATCTGTGATATGCAGATTGTTAGTTCTAATTCTAATTAATTCAAATGCCCAAAATAAATTACAAACTCTTCTTCTTCTTCTTCTTCTTTTCAATATCCAAACATCAAAATTAAAAACCAAACTTTTTACTTTATTTTGAATTTGGGAGTAGTGATGTGTCGATTCGGTTGAATTCAATACAAAGAAACGAATCAAGGTCATGATTTGAATTGAATCCAACATTTCAGTCCGGATTCGTTCTGAGGATCGAAAATAAATGTGACAGGTTGCAAAGGAGTTCATTCTCGCGGATATTCATTCCTTTAGCGTTGCGTTATTCAATCCAATTCAATACAAGGCTTCGTGAAGGTTGAGGGGGAACAGCAAATGATGATGATGTTTGTTTTAGAGGCTAGACACATGACACAGCCGGAGTTGCATGCTTTTTTATCAGTTATCAGTGTTTTATGCCTTTTGGCACCGTAAAAATAAAAATATACCGAACTAGCAAGAGATATTGAAGAATTTGTGAAAACACATTTTACCCCTTTTCACCCCCTTAGGGGTAAAATTTCAAAAAATCCCTTCTTAGCACTACCATATACATAACAAATTGAAGCTTCCACCCAAATTTCAAGTTTTTAATGCCAGTGGTTTCGGCTCTGCGTTGATTACTCAGGGTTGTGACTTTCCTTTATACAGGGTGTTACAAAAATGTTGGGCTGGCTATACATAGACGGTTTCTACAACTAAAAATAAGCAAAAAAGTTTATATAAACATATGTCCTAAAATGGTTCGTTGAGGATCTTCAACGTAGAGCGGAAGATGGATGCCAGCAAATTCGAAATACACCAGGAATTTTTGAGCGCCTGAGGCAGTTCATGATACGACGAGCTCAGCGGTGTGTTGCTGCCCGTGGAGGTCATTTTGAACATTTGTTATGATTTACATTAAAAACTCCCGTTTTCTGTAACCTTTTTTAAATAAAAAAATGAAAAACTTCAAGTGGCTGTAATTCAGTAACGAACCATTTCAGGACATCTTATATTATAAGCGCCGATGCCGGCCGTCCAGGCGTAAGCAGAGCGCACACCCGCTGCATGAACGGCCTGCATGCTAGCAAGTGGCGCGCGCGCACGAATTGGGAGACCGCATTTGTATTGTTAACGCTGGCAGGGCCGGACGTAGGCTGGCTGCCGCCTTGAGCAAGCATTTTTATTGTTAACCGTTTCTTTACGCTGGCCGGGCCAGACGTAGGCTGGCCACGAGTTCTAGTCTTATATTATAAGAGCCGATGCCGGCCATCCAGGCGTAAGAAGGCACGCGCACCTGCCGATCGCGCAGCAACACGCAGCATGAACGCGCACAAGTGGCGACGCGGCAAGCATTTGTATTGTTAACGCTGGCAGGGCCGGACGTAGGCTGGCTGCCGCCTTGAGCAAGCATTTTTATTGTTAACCGTTTCTTTACGCTGGCAGAGCCAGACGTAGGCTGGCCAACGCGTTCTACTATGTTTATATAAACTTTTGCTTATTTTTAGTTGTAGAAACCGTCTATATATAGCCAGCCCAACATTTTTGTAACACCCTGTATAGTCTGTTCACTAAACATAAAAACACAAAGTGGCCTTTGATTTTTAAAATTTCATGAGTGTACTTCAAAAATTCATCTTTTGTCTAGGAATGTACTTACACAAAGTTACTAAAACAAATAGGTTAAAGTGTGTGACATTTAACTAGCATCTGTCATAACTACTTTTATGGATGTTAAACAAATACTGTATTGGATACTATTGATGTAGCATTTATTAATAGGTATTTTTATTACATTTTATAAAAGTTCAGGCAAGAATTTCCAGAATAATATGTACTTTGACACTGAAATAATGAGATTTATTAATTGTCATTTATAAATTCAAATTCACCTTTATGCAGGTGTGGAAACCTTTAAAAAACAAAATACAGAATCCCTAGCACAAAAATTTTACGTATATGCCAACTTAAAAAAAATTTAAATGTTTTTGTGTTTACTGAATGGCCTATATATGTATAGATTAGTGACGGTGTGACCACTGCCCAAAACAAAGATAATACGTAATATCAACTGCCTACTTGCACTTATCATTCTTTGCAATTTGCAACACAAGAGCTTTTTTTTTACAATTTTCGTCCTTCCAATAATCCAGTTTGCATGTCATTAATACGGTCTATATCGAGAAGCCGAGACCGGGAGAAGAACAGCACGTTGTTCGTTCCGAGAGATTGGGGACCTCGGGTGTCTGCATGTTGCATGTTCATATTTCAATTTCGATTTCGTTCCGAGGAACGAATCAAACGGACTTGTTCCACTTACGGAATGGAATTGCAATGAATGAGTCCGCAAAAGTATCGAAACTGCCTAGCACTACTCGGGAGTGAAATCCAACATGCAACTTGGAAGGTAAATATCTTTCACCAGTCTCAACTTCCCTTGATTAGGGCTGGACGATATTGAAATTCTGATATCGATTATCGATAACTGAGAAGTATCTATAGCTATCGATATTTATCGATAAATCGATAACTATCGATATTTATCGATAAATCGATAACTATCGATATTTCTGGACAAATATCGATAAATATGGCTACTATATCGATTATTATCAACACATGTACATATGTACATAGTATATTTTATTAGTAGATATACAGTGACCACCAAAAATTAGGCATAATATGGGCAATTTTTTTATTTAATGCTCACCAAAAGTCTACTCAGCAAAAATGCCCCAACCAGCTACTGCGCTAATAACCCGAACACAAACCCTAAACACGATACAAATTAAACAAGCAAATGCTTTAATAACATAAACCCAGCAGAAAGAAGGACAAGTTCAAAATGCTGCATAACAAATCTTAAGGAAATTATGAGTGACTACTAAAGCAAATGTAACTCAGCATCAAATATCAATGAATATCGATAACTATCGATAATTATCGATAAATATCAATAAGTAACTATCCATATTTATCGATATACCATGTGACAATGAAACTACTACCCACAGCGGCATTCCGAAACGGCTTGAGATAGAAATAAATTCGGTATGTCAATAGGGTTGAAAATACTTGTCAAAATTCAATTGTTTTTAAAAACCATAGCAACCTCTGTCCTGGCCTACTCTGTTTTTCCGTAAAATACAAACAAATAGGAATTACGGCATATTTTTAAGCGGCTCTATTTCAAAAACTCTTAATTTTAGACATGGGGTATGTTAGACAGTTATTTAGAATTGTTCAGAGAGTCATAAAAAGAGAAAATATATAGAGTGTCCCATTTAAAATAACAAAGTCAAGGTCATTTCCAGTGAAACCGGAAACGACATGCAATTGTTTTTATGTTACAATTGTTCACAATTTTCAACCTTATCGACATACCGAATTGCATATTTCTATCTCAAGCCGTTTCGGAATGCCGCCGTGGGTAGTAGTTTCATTGTCACCCGGTATATCGATATGTGCAAAACCTAGAAATACTAAATTTAATATCAATACATCGATAATATTATTGATATATTGTTATTTTCGCCCAGCCCTACCCTTGAAGCATAAATATTTGTTGTAAAATGACATGCTATAAGAATTTTGTTAAAATATATTTGTTAAATAAATTACTACTATTTGTTATAGTTTGAATATTTATGTTAAATCTGACAAAAATTGGGAAGTAAAAATTTATATACAGCAATAAAGAACCTCAGTAAGGATTGATGTTTGATAGAAAAGAGATCATTTAGATATTGAAAGATCAATTACAAACAGAATCTAAATAATTGTTGGCTAAAGCGCATACAGTAGGCACTCCTTTGTAGATTTGATTATTTGCAGATTTGTCATTAATAATTAAATGAGAATTCTCTGTCTTACTGGAGCAAATCACAAAGGATGGGTGTAGAATTGAAAATATAACAAAAACTAAAAACAGTTAATAAGTCATAAACATAAAATATATGTACCTATTAATATTTTATCTACAATCACACAATAAAGCAAGCTTTTTCGATTATCAAAAACAACGAAAAATTGACAATTCCAGAGGAGTGTCATTTTACCGCTTTAAAGTGCTAAAGTTTACTTTTCGATTAATAAGTAACTGTTAGATTACAATCATGAAGTTATCGCAATTCCGTTAAATTGTTTATGTTAGTAATTACGCTTATAAACAATTTTTGTTTTCAGTTTGTAAAAAGTTTCTTCCTATTTTTTGCTCTGATAAATGGATAGTGATAATTAGAGAGCGGATTTCTAGCTTTTATGCTTTTTGTAATGGTTAATAGCAGCTCAGAATTTATGATAATGTGTCACTAACTAGAAAATTGAAATAATTTGACATATATTTTTTAATGCTTTTTTGGCTTATTTTGTGGTTTTACGCATATTTAATTTAATATGCATATCTAACGCTTTTTTTCCTTTTTTAAAGTATTCTGTTTTAAATATTGTAAAAGTTGTACTTAATTAACATATTTTTACCGTTTTGTGAATATTTAAAATAGTTTAGTGCTGTTTTTTGTAAATAGTATCATATCCCTTAATAAATTGCGCAAACCTCTATATGCCCTTGATTCATCGGCCATGAATCAGTCCGTCAAAACAAATAACAAAGACTGTAATCGCAACACTGTGACTTTTCACCTTGAAATAAAAAATGTTGATGCAACAGTCTTACTGCAACTGTCGACAAGTACGTTCGTGCTGTGTTAATTTGTATTTTAATAATGCCTAAATTAAAAACAACGCCAGTTGAGTGGATTAGAGGTATCCTCGAACACAAAAGTGAAAACAACAAAATATTTTGTAGAGCTTGCATAAAAACTTACTGTTGGAAAAGGCTTTAGTAATTAAATAGAATATTTTTTAGATTCAAGGTGAGAAGAAGTACAATGTGCTTCAACATGTGAAAACAGCTTTGCACATAGAACGAAAAAAGAAATTTGAAGCATCAAAAAACAATGAACATTATGGGCAAGATCCTGAATGAATTGCTCAATATTTGAATTTAAAAAAAATTCATTAATACCTACATTGGCTACTGTTTCCGGCAAACATCAGCTACACTTCTAGCAGAAGGTGGAGATGATATTCTATAATTAAAACATCGTGGAGGATGGCATAGCTCAAAAGCCGCTGAAGAATAAGTATATCAAAGACTAGCTGACTCGGCAAAAGTTGTTTTGGATTATGACATGATGGGGAAAACCCTTCAAACCAAGAAGCACAGAATCATAAATGTATGACTGCATATAGAAAGTCGTACAGTGTATAGAAAAATTCACTTTCGATATTTTCCAATTTTCCGGCTTTCCCTTTGAATTTTTCAGAATTTTCTTTTTTGCTAATCCACCTCGGAAGTAAGACAAAAACAAAACAAACAAAAAATCATCCAAATTGGTCAAGTCGTTCTCGAGTTTTTGCGTTACTAACACACGGCGATAGGAAACACACTACACACAGAGATACATGCATTAATAAAAGAAATTTGGAATAATTACAAGATGCCACGAGAATGGCAAGTTGCGGTGGTATGCCCAATATATAAGAAAAGTAATAGACATGACTGCAATAACTATAGGGCAATTGCATTGCAAGGAGTAGTGTACAAAGTACTGGCAAAAGCAATAGAAAGAAAACTGAAACAACAAGCAGAACCGATGATTGGAGAATACCAATGCGGCTTTAGGCAGGGCAGATCCGTGATAGATCACATATTGTGAGAGGACGCGACTTATAGGTTATGCTAATGGACACAAATATGAACAATTAATATTAGATGCTTAAGTTTTTCGTTTGAATTTGGTAATTATGAGATGCAGAATGTGTTTTCCCAATGTAAGAAATTATTGCACGTGCAGGCATATTAATAGATAGATTTAAGGTTTGACCCACAGCTGCGACTGTGGGCGTATTAAGTTACACACACAGGGCCTTGGACCATATAGTTTTTTGCTTTCAGCTTAATAGTGAATTATGTGGCCACATCGACGGCACTGAAAATATTATAATACGATTTAAAATGCGGTAGAAATACCGCGTCATAATGGAAACATTATGATTGGATAATTACCCAGCGGAAACGCTGTGATTGGTTATAGGGTGGAATCACCACTGGTATTTCCGAGAGGGGATACCCACTACGAGCTGCTATTTAAAGGGAAACTCGACACAGTCAGGACAACAGTTTGGGCACCCTACTTGATCCCTAATTGCGGTTGTCGCTACATTTAACCAGCGGGCGAGAACATCGCTACTGCAGGTTGAGGGCAGACGACTGTGGTTTTCCTTATCCCTAATTACGCGGTTGTCGCTACGGCAGGTTGAGAGCGGCGGCACAATTTCCTTCACTGATAAATTTCCTTTACAACTCTCAAGTCCTTCCTTGCCCTGACTAAGTCACCGTATTGCTATTATTACACCAAGAATTGAAGAGTATTACATTTCCCATTAGACTGTGCCCACTACAGAAAGGTAAAGGGAACAATTTGGTTGTTTAAATTTAGTTTTATATCCGAGAGTATAGGGTTTATTGGTTTAATAAATGTATAAAGCGTTTTTGGCGTTTTATTTCATCAAGGTGTGTGTATGAGCATACTTAATTGAAGAACTTGCAGTTACGAGGGTTATAAGAACCCTAAGGGTACACAAGTTACGACAACTTGTTTAAAGCATTCATAAAATCTGTTAAATTAAAACAAAGTGATGTACACAACGTAGAGGGTAATAGATCACTAGAGGCCATCAGAAGACACCGGCGTGCGCATTTACGACACCACAAGTCTGTCTCATTATAATATTTACATTAAAACAAATACAAGAAAAATTCAACGAAAAAAAACATCAGGTACATACGATTTTCATCGACTTCAAAGATGTATACGACAACGTTAAGCAACCACCATTGTACAAAATAATGACAGAACTAGGAAACTCAAAACAAATGATTAAATTAATAAAAATGACTCTCGAAGGAACGAAAAACCTAGTGCGTATCAAAGGCAACACATCCGAAAAGTTTGCAACAAACCTGGGGCTACGTCAAGGAGACTCACTATCAACACTCCTTTTTAACATAATACTTGAGAAAATAGTAAGAGAAAGTAAAATCAACAGACAAGGAACTAATATTCAGAAACTCACACCAATACCTAGCTTACGCAGACGACGTCACCATATTAGCAAGAACACAGCAAGAATTAAAAATGATAGTATGAAAATTCCTACACGAAGCAAGAACACTCTGTCTAGAAATCAACCCACAAAAAACAAAATATATGGTCATGCCGAGAAATAAAAGCAGAATAAACAGCAACTTAATAATAAATGATGAACAAGGCGGACAATACAACCTCGAAAAAGTACAGAACATCAAATTCCTGGGAACAGAAATAATGGAAAATGGGAATGAAGACATAGAAATAGAGCAGAGATTAATGGCAGGAAACCGCAGTGCAGGAGCATTACAAACGGTGTTTAGTGCAAAAAATGTGTTGAGAAAAACAAAAACAAACATATATAAGACAATAGTGAGACCAAGTGCAATTTACGCGAGTGAAACATGGACATTAACGAAAAGGACTCAGGACAAATTGGAAATCTGGGAACGAAAAATTCTGTGCAGAATATACGAAGGAAAAAGAGGCTGGCCAATGGAAACGAAGAACTAATCAGGAAATACTAGACCTGTACAAAGAACCAAGCATATTGGCAATAGTACGTAGACAACGACTAAGGTGGATTGATCACATAGCAAAAATGAATGATAACAGGACAACAAAAAAAGCATATATGAAAAAATCGGAAGGAACACTCAGAAGAGGAAGCCCATAAGCAACATGGAAAGAATGTGTAGAAGCCGATTTACTAGCCATAGGAGCGGAAGACTGGAAAAATATAGCACAGAATAGGAAGCAATGGAAAGCAATGATTATCCAAGCAATGGGCCTCTAAGGCCTATAATGCTGTATAATAAATAATAATAATATAACACACGGTGATTGATTTTTATATAAACCTATAGATAGATAAATAGATAGAGTAAATGCAAAAATTGAAACTACTCAGAAAATTTTTCCGAGATCATATTCATTGCAAGTTGAGACACCAGATGTTCCAAACATCAACAAATCGTGCGATGTTCTTTCTGGCTCCAGAGTATTTAAAAATTACAAAAAAATGTACATTTAAATTTAGTACATTAATAACAATTGAAACAATTATAATAACTATGTTTGTAATGCAAAAATTAGGATAAATTGTTTGCTAATTGCTTATAAATGCGATTGTAGATAAAATGTTGTGTATATGTTGACTGCAAAATTTAATTGTCAATTTCGAGAAATTGCCTCACTCAATTTCGTGATTAGCATCAACTTTTTCTCTCAATCGGCAAATTGTAACTTTGCACTCTTAATATACAAATAACTATTATCATTTATTATAATACAGTATACTACACTGTGTGTTAAATACGGTCAATAATATTAAGAGTTAAAGTTTGAGAGGAAGGCTAAGTGTATAATCTTAAATAGTACTTACTGTTATGAATTTTCCAGAGCGCATTTTCATATTTGCTTCTTATAAAAAGGTAGTTTGGATGAAAAGGCACCTTATCTGTATAATTTAACAGAGTGAGATTTTTATTAACATCTGATAGTTTTATCTCTCCATTTTCATTTAAAGTTAAGGCAAAGTTTTTCCATTCTTCTTCGTGCAATATACCCACTTCAGTCTGCAAAAAAAAACCTTAGAAATAATTGTTTGCATTCCTGTACGTTTGACAAACCTTATATTTACTTAGTTTGGTATCATTTTTGGAAAATTTCTCTGGTACAATTTTATACTTCCGCAGAAAAGCTTGCCTATTATCACTTCCCCCTATATTTACGTAATAACATGGATAATTGTGAGGATCCCAACCTTCGCAAACAAACATTTCTGCATTCTTTGGAGCTCGAATTGAGATACCAATATGAAATGTAGGTGTAATTTCGGTTTTTGAAATGAATTCCTTTGTGTTGTTTGATGTTAGAAGGGTTGGAAAACCTGTAAAATAGTCACTGTATAACCCTATCCCAGCTGAAGAATAATAATAATAATTAGGCAACAACAATGTTAAAATCACCTTCCCATCGAGTATCCAAAGTCGGCTTAAAGTTGTGCGAACTAAATTTCGAGTATTGCCAATTTTCCATATGCCACCCACCGTTGCAGTGTGTCGTTTTTGAAAAATTACAGTCATAATCATTTTTCAGATCAGGTATATAAGTGGTAACTAGAACAGCAAATAACAATGACTTTAATTTTCAAAATACGAAAGTAAGGTTATAAAAAGTAAATTTTTATTGCGTTTAGCAGGAGTGAAGTGCATGTTTTTCCCTAGTTGTGGCATTTGCCGATAGAGGCACTTTATTCCGAGAGCTGCACTGCTATATTTATCGATTAGTTTATTTTCTGAATGGTCCTTAACACCAAAAGTTAAAAGAGACTAAAGAGTATGTTTGTACGTGTTATATGTATTATAATATTTTGACGTTTCATCTTCTATAGTCTGTTCACTAAACATAAAAACACAAAGTGGCCTTTGATTTCTAAATTTTCATGAGTGTACTTCCAAAATTCATCTTTTATCTAGGAATGTACTTACAGAAAGTTACTAAAACAAATAGGTTAAGAGTGTGACATTTAATTAGCATCTGTCATAACTACTTTTAAGGATGTTAAACAAATACTGTGTTGGATACTATTGATGTAGCATTTATTAATAGGTATTTTTATTACATTTTATAAAAGTTCAGGTAAGAATTTCCAGAATAGTATGTACTTTGACACTGCAATAATGACATTTATTAATTGTCATTTATAAATTCAAAGTAGCCTTTATGCAGGTGTGAAAACCTTTGCAAAACAAAATACAGAATCCCTAGCACAAAAATTTTACGTATATGCCAACTTCAAGAAAATTTAAATGTTTTTGTGTTTACTGAATGGCCTATACTTGCCTCTATTTTGTTTATTTATGTTGGATCATAGTTATTAAATGTCAGTGTCAAAAAGTGTTTACAATTTTTGCTATACTCTGTGTACAGAGGATGTAAAATGTCTACTTTACTCTCGGTATTTGCTAGGAATTATCAGAACTTTATGGAGGCATAGAAGTATTTATAGCCAAATGATTATTTTGATTTGTACTTTACCTTTGCAGTTTAAATTTTAAACTAGGAATTTTGATTTTAAACTTGAAATATTAGATTTAATCTAATTTTGGCTTTAAATTACAAAGAAAATGAAAGTTGAGTTTTATAACTCAATTTGCAGGTAGTTTAAAACAATATTTGCATTTAAAGCAAAAAAAGATAAATTTTATGATTAAATTTACACATTCTAATTATAAGACAGGACGCAACACCAATTCTTAAGCTAATAACAATATTATGCATTATTAAATAAAAAGAATTGTGATATATGTTTTAGGCAGTTTTGTGTTTCATGTTAACATAACGTAGTATACAAGAAAATGCTGAAATACCTAGGTATATCTTTTCTTACATCATTTTAATTTGTGAATTGATACAGCTAATAAAAACATTTTAAAATGTAACCAGTAAATGTTTGTGTAGTAAGATATATTAAGCAATTCCTGTTTCTACAATACTTTCTTGTATTGCATCGAAAAATAGTGTAATTGTGGTTTACAGATTTGGCATAGTCTATTTATATGCAAGTTTTGAAGGTTTCTCTACCAATTTTTTTACATCATGGCCACGATACTTTTCTATCTGTTCATTAATCTTCATCTATTTTACATAATAAAATAAAAACTATTTGAATTGATTCATTTGCGAAGATGAGTACTACTTTAATTTTGTGCACCAATCTTCCGCATTAAATTATCTTCCAAATTACTGTTTATAAATGGTTTTATAAGCAGATGCAATTAAACCTTACGCAATTTTATAGTGGAATTACAATGTTTACTTCTTAGTACGTTGAGCTATTTAATCTCTAAATAGCAATATTTACTATATTCTGAATTATCACTGCTGGCCTGTTGACCCTGAGTAGGGAACGTGTATGAATGTGTAATGATTGGCATACTAAACTATCATTATGAAACTTACTGTAGTGCGCATATAACAATTGCGCTGTTACGATTCAAATATTTGATTTAACTGCAATTTTAGGTACAAAGTAACAAGTACGTTACATTTCACGAATCCTATTTTTGGAGTTTATCATAGCTCCAAAAATAAAACATCTTTAATATGTTATTAGAGCTTCTTGGAGGGAAACTCTATATGACATAATTTTAGTTAACACTGATTATGTAAAAAACTCATCCCACTAGTTTGTGATTTCTAAATATACATTTATAAAGTTGTTCTGCTATGATAAATTTTGGTTATACTTTTTTCAAATATTATAAGACTCAATTGTATTGTATTTATGGAGCGTATTTCATGTTTTTGTTAAAATTTAATGTATATTACTTAAATAATTTTTTTGCTATACCATAAGGGATTGATATTTATTAAGACAAAATATTCAACACAAATTTCAGTGCTCACGATTGGAATTTAAAAAATGGCAAGAGATACAAGGTCAGTTAAATTCTCATGCCGGATAATATTAAAAAAAGAAATTGGACTTAGTCGCCTTAGTTTTTTAATTATGTCCAAAAACGAAAATGTTGATTTTTGTTATACGTTGATTATTATGTTACTTAGAACAAAACTGACGTAACACTTTCTTATTTTAAACGCACAGCAATAACGATGTCTATAACACCACTAAGAAGAGATTATTTTGCTTTTTTCATTGATACAGGTTTCTTACAATTATTTTCATAAATAACCAAGATACCTATGTGAAAAAGACGTTTTCTGTTATATTCTAGTATTGTTGAATCAGAAAACAAATGAAATCTTTCTCGCATATCTCGGTTATTTATGAAAATAAGTGTAGTAAACCATATATCAATAAAACGAGCAAGTTCTTCTTTACGGTGCCATAGGTCCATGGCCATCCATCCTTGTTGTGCGTCTAAAATAAGAAAGAGATCAATATCTGAAAAATTATGGAAATACAAAATCAAATTTGAATTGTATGTATAACACAAAAACGAAAAGCTACAATTTTTCAGACATAACTCAAAAACTAAAGTGGCTAGGTTGAATTTCGTTTTCGAATATTATTCAGCATCAAAATCTGCAATTTTGCGCCAATTTAACCGACATTAATGAAATAAACGTTTATGATGAAATTATTTCTTCAACAAGTATTTTTAACGATTTCGTTGTGACAGTTTTGCTTATGACTCTCCACCATTTATACTATTACAACAAAAATTCGTTATTTTTTAAATTGGTTTTAAATGTTTATTTAAAACAATAGTTTTTGATACCCGTAACAGAGAAAGAAAGTATATTAATGTTAGAGTGGTAACAAAAAATTTGTTTTAATTTCATTTTTCAACAATTGTTTGTTTGGTTTTTAATATTATAACTCCATTAATAATTTTTACATATTGTTATCTATGCACAACTTTTAAAATAACTGACAATGTACTTATACCTATTCTAGATTAAAATATACCAATATAGTAAATATAGAAAACGTTTTGTTTATCACATTCCACTCTGATGCTTGTATCTAAAATTAATTTAAGCTAAGTTTACAGATACATATATCTATAAATATGAAAAATAATATCTAAAGTCATGGTCTCATAATTGCAATTTATATTTTGAATTTTTGCTAATAATTTAGATTTTAAAAAGCTACATACATACCTGATTTTGGAAGTTTATCTTTAGTATCAACAACTGGGTATATCCAACCTATGGCAGAGTTAAGTACGTTGCCATCAGCAAAACAAACAGGTTCTATCCCATTTGAATCTTTAACTATGAACGTTAGGTCTGGAGGTTCACCACCTTTTATTATGTGTACAGAATTTAAAATCAACAGCAGCAGTATAAACATGCCAGTTTGTATGCTTCTGAAAAACGAGAGTTACCTAACAGGCACTACATTTTATAAAAATCTATTTCAGCCAGCCTCCAATAATTTTATATTTGCTATAGCAAAATAAGAATGTTATAAGAAGGAATGTTTTTGTGAAAAACAAGATTTTTCGTATTTGAAAGGGCTTTTCCGTGTTGATTATGCTAACAAACATTTTTAACTCACTTTTGTGTTACTATTTGATGAAACTTCAACATTTCGGCACCGACTAATGCGCATAAATGTTGCTTTTTTGGAGACCAGTGAGAGTGTTGGCTCCCGATTTAGGTAGCCTTGACAATCCTTTCTTCCACCAAAAAATTGCCTTCAGGCAAAATGTGCTTAGGCAACCTTGCAAACAGTACTGCATTGTGGGTACCCGTTAATGTAGCACCTCCCAAATCAAACACTGTTGCTGACCGTTTTTATTTTTTAAGGAATGTTATGGAGATGGGTATTCATTAGATGTAGCGATAATTGCAGGGAAGCTAACGTAATTGATCTCTATCTCTATAAAAAAAGACAACCGTTTATTCGTGATTTTGCTATTCTGGAACGTAAACTCCGGGAAAAGTGGCAGTTTTAATCATTTGTTTATAAGTTACAATGAAGAATTTCAATTCGTGAAGCAGGGGCTGATTTAAAAATATTTATACTCTTAAAACACATAAAACGACCCCTTACAGGATGTTTAAAAAATAGTAGGCAAGGTGGTTGGTGTGCTACTTAGAAATGGCTAATGAATCGTTTAAAAATATTTATAAAGTTTCTTGAATTCTAGTGTTCAAAACATTTCAAATCAAAGGTATCGCATTTCAGATAATTTACGAATAACTGCTAAATGGAATTGAACATCATTCATGTATTAAGGTAGTTTAAATCATCACCTTATTAAATGCCACTTTGTATTTGAATTTTTAACAGAACAGTTAGATACTAGGGGTGTTCGATATCACAAACTAGGTATCGAATAACGAATAAAATTAAATATCGAATATTATTTGATATATCAAAATTTGAATAAATTAGCTATTTGAATAACTAATTTATTCAAATAACTTATACGGATAACTAATTTATTCGAATAATTTATTGCAATAGCTTATTTGAATAACCAATTTATTCGAATATCTAATTTATTGAATAACTAAGTTGTTAGAATAACTATTGAATTACATATTCAAAAGTTATACACTGTTGCTCTACACCCCACTTTAATGGTTTTTAAACGAACAAAAAAAACCTTCGTAAGCAATAAAAAGTATGCAAATCGTAATACCTAAAATTAAGTAGGGCAAACACTTTATTTACAAGAATTACAGAAATGTTTACAATTTACTAAAATAAAAAAAACTTTGAAATCAATACGCAAGTTCAAATCAGTTTTTTTTTAAATTTAGATTAATAAACAACATTCAATTAGACAGACACAGAAATAAAATTTTTATTCATGGGCAAAGAAACTAGTTCTTTGGCGTGTTCCGACGTTAGCGATGCTCGGGAGTCGACAACTACAGATCCACTGCGACTAAAAACCCTTTCGGAGAGAACACTTGTACCTTGCACACATAAATAGCGGCTAGCTAAATAAGCTAATGGAGGAAAAGTGGATGTTTGCAGTTTCCACCATTGCAAAAGACTTTCATCGATTAGCAGTTCATCAAGTTTTTCATATTTCTCAAATTCCAGCTTACAAGTGTCCTCAGCTGTGGAAGTATCGGATATTTGAGATGCTTTGCGTGCAGAAAATATAGCACCGAGGCCTACTGTCTTCTTCTTCTTAAGGACACTGCTGTTTGTTGGTAATTGTGATTCGGGAACATATAGCATTTCATGTATTAATTCTTCTTCTGTGGTCGGTCCTACAGATTCCACATTTTTAAACCTAGGATTCAACCACATTGCCTTGGTTAAAAAAAAATCGTGTCATGCTTAAAATCGTGAAAACGGTATTGTAATGTATTACAGACAATATCCATAATTTTCTGACAACTAGATTATCCTCTTCAGCCTGATCAGGACTTAGATTTTCATGTATTTGCTGCAGGATTGGTAAAATAATGGAGGCAGTTTCGTATTTCTCCACTGACATTGTTCTGACAAGTCCCTGAGTGGAGTCAAGGCAGTGACTGCACTTCTGATCAAGTCAATCTAAAGGAAAAAAAGTATAATAATATAAATAACCAACAGTGCACGAAAAAAATATATTGAACTTACCTCGTCTTAGTTTAATACGTACTGTCTATATTTCCCTTTTTCGTAATCTGAGAGAAGGGTAACAAAAGAGGTATATGCTGGTCAACGACCATCTCCATCAAACTCAAAAGCGACCATCAACGAGTTCTCGAGTAGGATGGAATGATCTTTGTTGATGTCTCTATTCGACCTTGAATTCTTCGAAGCTGTCGTTTGATCTTCCAGCTATGGGCAAAAGCACTTTGTATAGCTTTCATTTTATTCACAGCTACTCCCAACTCCTTAAGCTTCATCGCCTTTGTAATTGCATTTTTCAATATGTGCCCAAAACAACAGACGTGGTTAAACTGGTCACGGCAGTCAAAATATTGCTACCACAATCGGTGGTGCATGATACCAACTTAGTCTCCGGAACCTTCCAATCCTGCTCCTGATTGTTGGTTTTTCAAATTTTCAATTTCTCCCATAGAATTCAGCTTAAATTTGCGGTTGTTTTTGTTAATAAAAACGTGCCCATCCTGAGTTCAAGTGTTCTTATTACTAAAATGTTCCATGGCGTTATTTAGAACATCCATCCGATTTCTCGTGAGATCCTCCCTAATCAGTATTTGCGATCCTTTGAGATTTTTCTTATTATTAAAGACAAATGCACGTTGCTTGTAGCTGGTAAATTTTACAATAATAGCCCCTAGGTTTATCATTAGGTTTAGAATTACATGGCTTCCCAATTCGGTGGCACCTGTTAATGTGATCGTGGGTGATAGATAATTCAAATATATTATTGCAGACATTCAGCACCTCATCCTCGACATTTTCCTTAACTCCCTCCTTGTCCCTGAAGATACATAAATTGCTGCGATGAGTATATTGCTCCAAATCGTCCAAACCGCTGCGTAGATCCTCATTTTCGGTCTCCAAATGTTTTATGGTTTTTTCCATTGTTACACTTGTCTAACAGTTTGTCCATGTTTTCTTCCATCTTCTTGACGTCCATTTCAGAGATAATACTGGTCAGCCATTGTAGATATGCCTCATCTTCGAGGTAATCTTTTACAACATTACCAGTAATATGTACGTCATTTTTTTTGGTCCTGGGTAAAACTTAGTAACTACTTTTTTTACACTGAGAAAACTTGGTTTAAAAACTATATATGGCGAAGCAGCTGCACAAATATGTCTATTTACGGCCAGAAACCATTCTCGAATGATGTGTACATTTTAAATAGACAGTTTATATCTTCAAATATTAGAACAATTTCCAGTGTATCTCAATCAAACTTTTTCACATTTTCAATTACAACAATTTTTCTTTATTCAAGTAAATGACAAATTTGCTATAATAGTAGTTTGTATACCAAGGCACTGAAGTGCCGAGGAGTACATTATGTTTTATTTGAAATTGAGAAATTACAACATTTTAACCAACATTTGTAGGTTATGTGAATGTCGGTTAACGTTTATCTGTCGCCTCGCCACCTACAAAAAAGTTGTAAAACAATGGATTACTTTACTGCCGATTTCTCGTATTTTAATGACGATTTCGAAGTACTTTAATGCCGATTTCAAATAAAAGATTTTCAAACTACACTTTCTGTAACATGCAGCAAGATAAAGTTAAAAAACGGTTCAAAGCCATGAATGCATTTGTAAAACTATAAATAATCTATAGCAGTACCTTAATTTAGCAATATACAAAAAAGGTTAACATATAAAACCAGTTTATTTATTCTGTATAAATAAAAATTGTTGACAACAATCACTTTCGGGCGTAGAATAAATTAACACAAATAAATCAACTATCCTAAACTACTTTTCAAAAACTGAATGTAAAGCTGAGGTATCTGACTGACTTCTGGCGCATGCATCTTGGAATATGTAAGATACTGTCTTCTTAAAATCATCAATTGTGGTACGGTGACATTTGCAACATTTATTCTCAGGTTATCATAACCTGGAATTTTTATTTCTCCTGGGCTACCCATATTCTTGGCTTTTAATATAACATCAGTTATTTCCTTTGTTATCTTGTCCAATTCATATAGGAAATTAGTCGAACTTAGAGGTGCCTAAAATATTAACATTGTAACATATTCATAACTAAACGTACAACTGTAGAACTATTTTCCAAATTATGTATTCAAACATAACACTTACATTTTGTGTTGACTGATTCGGAGGTGGAGGCTTTTTATCAAACAAACATTCAGAAATTGCTTTTAAATCTAAGGCATCATCAGGAAACACTACAAATAAAGGTGCATCCCATCTATTTTTCCCATCAGGATCTTCATAGCGCATTAATAATGCATCAAACACATCTCGAGTGTATTTTTCGCCGACTACATTTCTGTTTTCATTGAAAGTCCATGCCATATCTCGGTTAATCTCAGTTTGAACTGTACACTGAGTGCATTTATTTGCTTTTGAAGCACAAAACAGTTCATATCGATATCCTACAAACCAAATTAGTTTAACACTTTCATTCTACTAACTTTTTAAAATAAGTGTCAGAAATGAGTAACACCTACAATACATTCATTCATAATCATTAATAGGTTCTTTATTTTTCGGTGTCGCAGACCATACATACCGAACGAGAAGTGCAACGGAGGCAACAGGTTGCATGCGACTTGTTTTATACTACCCCGCATCCAGACACTCATCACATTCAACAATCCTAAGTAACTTAAAGCTACCTTAACTAATGAGTGTAAATCCTTTGCTGCGGCCAGATTTGAACCCATGCCCACCTGGTTGCTAAGTGGGCTGCCTGCCCAGTCAGCCACCCAGGCAGGCTTTCTACAACACATAAAATCGCAAAACTCGAACAATATGATGTATAATACAAACATATTTCGCTTTATGGTGCTTTGCTAGAATCTAGTATGGTACTTGCCAATAATCACATATTCATGTTTATTATTTCAAAGTTAGCAGTGCAGTATAGGACGTCTTTTTTGGTTGCTGACCTCATTTGTTTTTCAAAATATTAACAATAAAGTAATGTTCGTACTGCACTTTTTTACGCATATTAATATAATCTAGTCGGAATTGATATATTGCTTACACCAGCAGATCAAAAATAAACTTCGTCACAGGAGCCCATGAAAAATTTTGTCTACACTGCCCTTTATAAAACTAAGTACATTTGAAGTAACTGAATTATTAGTTCATGTGATTAACAGTCGAATCATCCGCTGCACACATATGCAAAAATATGTAATTTAAACCTACATTAAATTGACAGGTAACATTAAAATAACCATGGGATAAGTAAAACAAAATGTCAAAAGTGAATTCTAAACTTTAAAAAAAAATTGACAATTGTATGTCAACATTTTTGATCTCCTGGTATTTTTTAATTTACAAGTAAAACTTTGTTTATTTAATGCAAATCTTTGACATCATCAAATAGAATGTTCTTTTAAGGTTTTTAAATATTAATAAATGGGTTTCAGTTACTTTCCAAAATTAAGGATGCAATTCCTTCAATTCTGTCATGAAACAAGTGCAAGTTGGAACTTTTGGCTGAAATGGCTTAATTTCTAAAATACAGCATGTTCAAGTTTTCAAGTGAAATGAGATACATGAGAACTGCGAACCGGTTTTGTAAAAACAAAACCCATGTTGATATGGTCACAGTTTAGTTGTTCGTGATGTTTTTACTAAAGAACCGGTTTCTTACATTTCATATGGTAAATGAGCTACCCTATATTTCAATTTCTAAATCGTTTAGTAAAGTGGTATTTTACGTAGCAACCATTACTGCATTGCAACGGTTTTTAACTTTGAAAATGTTTATTTTTAATCGGCATAAATATTAATAATACAATTACGTAAATATTAGAAAGTAACACCACTTGATTGACCTTTAACTAGAGCTGTTTATTGTTCTTTAGTATATAAACACCAAGTTCTCTTCAGTTTGGTTATATTTTGCCATTTAATGTCACTTTTATATAAAAATGAAAAATTTGTATATAAAATACGAAAAAATAGTATACAAAACATATTAGAAAAGTGGTTTTACTGATCGAGTATGGCTGGGTTGTAAACGAGCGTTACCGAGTACGTAAACAGCAATAATTACATCACTTTTCTAACCTAGTTCCGTAATAAAAAATGTTTTTCTGCATTGGAAAGTGAAAATAGGGTAATCTGGAACCAAACTTGCCTTATGAACGAGGTATAACTGTACTTATTATATTATGGTTATTAATAGGGAATAATATTTAAACCTTTGATATAGTTCGACGCATCCAAAATAACAACAGATTTTGGGCCTATCAATTTGGAGACTTCTGATTTTAGCAATCCACGAATGTGTTTTTCTTTTGAAGAATCTAAAACATTGAAAACGATAAGATGATTTTCTACATAAAATATAAGTTAGTAACCTAAATAGAAGGCATTTTTCTCAAATCCAGCTTTTACTATCTGTTCTTCTTCACTGACTACACTGACTTCTTTATTCTGCTCTTCAAAATACTTCTTAATTTCAGTAGTTCTTGTAGTTTTTCCACTGCATGGAACGCCAGTTATTACTATTAAGGGCATTTTTGTAAAATTAAAGAATCTATTCCACTTTGTTGTTCACACATTTGCAGGTTATAAATGACAACTTTCATAATGTTATCACTACACTAAATTTAATACCAACATAAAACATCTAAGCTGTAAATTTACTGTTATACACAGAGTCGCCGTCGTTATAAGAGCACCGGGGACAATTGCCCCAGCAATCGCTTACTTGCTATGATTGATTAAACTTACATTTTTTTCAGTAAAGGTTGTGAAAAATGATAAACTACAGCAAATAGTTATAAGTCTGATAACAGTTATACTGAAGTGTATTTTTGGTAGCAATCTATGTTATAGTCGAAGTTAGAAGGTTAGGCTTTGCGACAGTCTGTGTCAAGACTGACGCAAAACTTAACCTGCTAACTTCGAATAGACATAAAGTTACAGTGCAACCAACAATAAATTTCAATAAATACTGCCCAACGCATAAAATTGAGTGGAGCTGCTTATTGTGCTTCAGTACATATAAACCGTTCAATAGTTATTTGCCAGATAGGAGGCCATGTTAGGGTGATGAATTTCACCCTGTAAATATGCTGTCAGTCATTAACAAAAGTTAGGTTATGCTCATTTTATATAAAATGATAATTTTATGTTAATGTACAAAACGTGGTTGCCAGATTTGGTTTTGGATTTTGTGCCACTTTTAGTATTGGTTAAGATAAATTTCATGAAAGACAAATTGCTGATTCTGAATACGTTTCATACTTTGTTGAGTAGGCATAATGGTATAATGAAAGTCGTTTTTTTATTGTAATTATAAATTGTATACAAAAATATTTAAATATTACAATTTATGTATTTTTTCAGTATAAATAAAGCTTTTACAAGCCACTTTAGGCCAATTGCATAACAATGTGTCTCCATTGTCCCTTATTGATGATTTTATTTCTCCAGTCTTCTATTCCTTTCCTTGCTATGTCTTCCATTACTGCCTCCTTCCACCTATTCGTTGGTCGCTTCTTCTTCTAGTTTCTTGCGCTCTGCCTTCCAATACTATCTTAGTAGCTTTTCCATCTGGCATTCTCCATATATGCCCAAACCATCTTAACCTTCGAGCTTTAATGAAGTCTACTATATTTGGCTCTCCATACTTCTTTTGTACCTCTTCGTTTGTAAGTCTTCTCCAACCATCATCCGTCCGAGTCCCTCCAAATATTTTTCTCCGCATTTTTCTCTCCCACCTACTTATCGTATCTTGGTCTGCCACATTCATCGTCCATGTTTCACATGCGTACGTAGCTGTGGGTCGAATTACAGTCTTATAAGTCGTAGTTTTGCATGTCGCGACATTTGTCTTAAGGACATTATACTATTTAACGCGCCCGGACATCTCGTAGCTTTTATTAACCTTGATTTAATTCCTTGTGTGTAATTTCAGTTTTCAGAGATTAATGTTCCTAAGAAAGTAAACTCCTTAACTCGTTCTATTCTCAAATCTTAATATTACGCCATTATTATTGATTTCTTTATTTTTTCCATTAGGTACTGGTACTTCTTTGTTAAAGCTGCTGAATATTGTCCAGTGGAAGTTGAAGAATGGATTTTTTTTAAATATGGCCACAGAAGAAAATCACAGGGAGTTAAGTTACAAGACCTCGGGGGCCACACTGTAGACATGTTTTGACTAATAACTCTGTTTTTGTAAAACTCTTTAAGTAAATTTATGCCCCATCTTATTGAAAGTACGTAACCCGTTTGTAATTCATTGTCACGTAACTCTTCAAAAAACGGCGACAAAATTTCAGTATGATATGGTTGAGCATTTAGAAAACCTAAAATTCGAACTATTAAAATAAAATTTAATCGTTTTACTGCACTCAATTACCTTAAAAAAATATAGGACCTATAACTCTTCTTTTACTAATTGCAGCCCAAACCCCGATTTTTTGTGGGTGAAGCGGTTCTTCAACATAAAAATTGGGATTCTCAGCGCTCCACATCCTCATACTTTGTGAATTAATATAGCCAGATAAATAGAAGTATGCCTCATCAGTAAAGAAAGTTTTCTCAAACGCATTATCGTTATTTCCTAAATTATTGATAAACCAGTTACAAAATTCCAATCTAACCGGAGGATCGTTTGGCAGCAGTTCCTGATACACTTGCAACCTGTAAGAAAAATAATGCAAATTGCTTCTTAATATCCTATGAGATTTTGAATATGAAACATTTAATTGCTGTCCTAAATGGCGAACAGATACGTGTGGTTGTTCTTGCACAATTTGTCTCGCATTGTTAACTACTTCTTCAGTGCGTATGTTGCAAATAGTATGTACCTATCATTTTTAGGTCGTGGGCCAAAAGGTTTAATTTCAAAATTGTTCCGCCCCATAATATTTCTAATAGTTCTTTCAGATATCTAAAACAGTACAAAGCCGAAAATTAAAGCAACAATTAAGTTTTATGCATAAATACTTGCATCCCAAAAGTCACTAAGCCGAGCAAAGATTTCAGTTTCACTGAGGTCGGGCCTGTCAGCTTTATAATGCCTGTAAGCCTTTGTAATTTGTAGTATTGTGTCACCTTTAATGACTTTTGGCATATTTACTTTAGTACTACAATTTGTTTGACAGATAGATATCCATGACGGCGATGTCCATACATATTATGCCTAGTGGCAAACAAAGTATGAAAGGACTGGCAACATTGCATGTTTAACCTCAAAATGTCAAATTAGACACTTTCGTGAGCCTCCTGTACATAACAGCTGCTTCTGACAAAGTGTCAGAAAGAGTTTCTAGGGAGTTTTAGTTTTATTAAACATAAAAACAAAATTCCATGTCTACCTACTTGGCAAATAACTATTGAACGGTTTATAGTTACTAGGGTTACTAGTATAGGCCATTCAGTAAACACAAAAACATTTAAATTTTTTTGAAGTTGGCATATATATAAAATGGTTTTGCTAGGGATTTTGTATTTTGTTTTGCAAAGGTTTCCACACCTGCATAAAGTTGACTTTGAATTTAAAAATGACAATTAATAAATCTCATTATTTCAGTGTCAAAGTACATATTATTCTGGAAATTCTTGCCTGAAGTTTTATAAAATGTAATAACAATACCTATTAATAAATTCTACATCAATAGTATCCAGCACAGTATTTGTTTAACATCCTTAAAAGTAGTTATGACAGATGCTAATTAAATGTCACATCCTTAACCTATTTGCTTTAGTAACTTTTTGTAAGTACATTCCTAGACTAAATATGCATTTTGGGAGTACACTCATGAAATTTTAGAAATCAAAGGCCACTTTGTGTTTTTATGTTTAGTGAACAGACTATATATGATTATACAACTCAGTATAAATTTGGCCAATAGTAATTGAGAATTTTACTTAGTTACAAGGTATAGATAAACGGATATACCCTTGACGACGTGGTATAATCACTTCGGTGTTTCGGTGGGTCAAACAAAGCAAAAATAATGGATAATAATAATCTAGAGCCATGATGAAGTAACTGTCTATTGCAAATTCGAGGTTAGCAGGTTAGGTTTTGCGTCAGTTTTGACACAAACTGACGCAAAACCTAACCTGATAACGTCGCATTTGACATAGACTTACAGTGCTACCAACATAAACAGTGCCACTAACACAAACAATGCCAACCTAAAAAATAAAATAATTTATTATTATCGGTCTATTCATTATATAATCGTAACGAATACCACCCGAGCAATCGAAAATAATGATTATTTTTCACTCGTAACTCGACGTAATCCTTAAAATACCACTCGAGCTGCGCTCTCGTGGTTTTTCGCAGATTACGTCTCGTTACTCGGAAAATAATCGATTATTTTCGATGCTCTTGTGATATTATAACTGACTATACCACTGCTCCAAATTTCTGAGAGTATAAAAATTATTCATTATATAAACACTACATCTGTATATTTTATGACCCATTTGTATATAAGTTAAGAAAACTTATACAACTTATTCAAACACGTGTAGAAATAAGCACGTATTGACAATTTTATGGTTAATGAATTTATCAACTTTTTAAGAACATTACATAAAGTAACCGTTATTATGGGACGAAGAAAGCCACATTTTAAGAAGAAACAGAATGTGAGTAATGAAGTACCGACATAAATCGATTATTTGTAAATATAACCTTAAATATATATTTCAAAAATGTATTTTATCCTGCAGGGCCGTGAAGATCAACAGAAGGATACCAGAAAACCTTATCAAGATATCGTTAAAGAGAACGATAAATTTATAAAGTATTACCAAGTGAGTAAAAAACCTTCACTCTTAATGTGGTTTATTATACAACAAATTTACTTATAAATACAATTCTGTACGGACTCATTACTGCCTACAGTACGAAAAGCAATGCATTGGTTCCATGTGATATAATCTTAAAATAGTTAATTATTTTAGATCCAAAATGTATGCAAAAAGGAAGAATGGGATGAATTTATATCTGCTCTTAAATCGGATTTACCTGCTACGTTCCGAATTACTGGTTCAAAGGAGGAAGCCAAAAAGATGTTGGAATTAATTCAGGGTGAATTTATTCAGGAATGCTTGAATCAGAGTTCTGATGGTGATGTAGATATTGCTCCATTACCATGGTAAGAAACTTTATTTACTTACTCTTTCGAGATGCTACACTTCATTGAGAAGTCTGGCTTGTGGAACTTTTATTTTTATCTTCGGTGTTATCCTATTTACCAAATTAATTTGAGTATTATAAGAGCTATTAACACACTCAGTGCAGTTGTATATGATATTACCTTACTTTTTTTATAAAACAAAGAATACATTAAACCTGAATTTATTGATGAAGATAAAATATTGAACAATACAAGTTTGCTTATGGAACGTAACGAAATTCGTTTGATTGCCGCAGAACTCATAGTGGAGTAGATCTGGGTTTGGAAACGAACTCTCTCTTTTCGAAAATTTTTGTTTGTGATTTCATAGAGTCGGGCTCCCTCTTTCAGATGATCACTATGGGATGACTACCGGAGGTGCGAAGGGGGGGAAAATTACCGTTCAAAGATATGGGAAAACGGGTTTTTTGCGAATAACTCGCTGAGTTTCATCCCGATGGGAACAGTTTATAGGAGATGAAATAAAGGACTCGCAAATATAAACAAAATGAACTTTGGTTGGTCGAAATCGGTCCAGCGGTTCGCGAGATATTGCGTTTTTAAGATCGAAAAACTGCGCCCGGAATTTTGCAGCGGCGGGAACCCTCCGAGGGCCGTGTTCGCGTTTTTCGCGGGGAAGATATTGACCTAGCGACTTTATATTATTTTCCCTGTTAGGTAATCACAATCAAAATAGTTTATCCAAATTTCAAGTTGCTAGGTCAATTAGGAGAGGAGGGGGAGGGACAAGAATAAAAAAACTTTGATCGGGGCGAACTTTTTTATTTATTGGCCGGTCTGGGTCATCCAAATTGGGAAATATTTGTTAATTTTTTCGCTACAAGATGAGTCAGGAGTGACCAAGATTTTCGCCAAAATGGGGAAATGGCGGGCAATTTTCCGATTTCGAAAACCTTATTTCTTCATTTTCGCGATGAAGGAGTGGAGTAGAAGACAATTTTTTTCTGTCACCAGATTGAAATTTTTTTCCCTTGAAAATAAGCCCCCTGAGAATCCGGTAGGACAATTATTAAGGGAGGGAGAGAGGTGAACGTGTTTTGCCCTGTAGAAGGGCAAGGGATAGGGCTAGCGATTTCGGGAAGGGCTCATTCTCAAGGGTAATCAATTTCCTTTCACGTTTTTTTATTGCGAAGCGCTATCTTAATCAGGAGCTGCACGCGCGCGTGATATCTTTATCAGGAGTTCCCGCTCACCGGTACACACAGACGAGATGAGCGTGACTATTCTCCTCAGATAATATAAACCAATCCCATCAATCAATTTTCAAAATTTGAACCAATCAGAGTCGAATACAGCGAATATTTTGCACTAGTGCAATACCCGAGTATTTGCACAAGTGCAATATCGAGTATTTGCGGGAAGAAGAGCAAACCAGTTAGATACACAAGAAATTTCAGAAAGAAAATACAAAGGATGACATTTCTTCGGGGAATAGTCTTGCAATATTCCCCGCGTGCATTCTGTATTATTCGAGTATTTCTCTCGAACGCTTCTGAATATATAGAATGCATTAGGAATATAACTACTGAATATGTATTTGTAAGAGAGTAGAAAGAGGAGAGGGAGCGCTAGGCTCTGCCGCCGGCATCTCGCGCTCGCCGTAATAAACATATCACGCGTGCGTGCAGCCCCTGGTCAAGATAGCGCTTCAAGATAAAAAACTATGAAAGGGAATTTATTACCCTTGAGAGTGAGCCCTGTCCAAATTCGCTAGCCCTACCTCTTGCCCTTCTACACGGCAAAACGCGTTTACCTCTCTTTCTCCCTTAATAATTGTCCTACCGGATTCTTAGAGGGCTTATTTTCAAGGGGAAAAAAATTTAAATCTGGTGACAGAAAAAAATTGTGTTCTACTCTACTCCTTCATCGCAAAAATTATGAAATAAGGTTTTCGAAATCGGAAAATTGCCCTCCATTTTCCCAATTTTCGCGAAAATCTTGGTCACTCCCGACTCATCTTGTAGCGAAAAAATTAGCAAATATTTTCCAATTTGGATGACCCGGATCGGCCAATAAATAAAAAAGTTCGCCCCGATCAAAGTTTTTTTATTGTTTTCCCTCCCCCTCCCTTCCTAATTGACCTAGCGACTTGAAATTTGGACAAACTATTTTGATTGTGATTACCTAACAGAGGAAAAAATATAAAGTCGCTAGGTCAATATCTTCCCTGCGAAAAACGCGAACACGGCCCGCGGAGGGTTCCCGCCGCGGCGAAATTCCGGGCGCAGTTTTTCGACCTTCAAAACGCAATATCTCGCGAACCGCTGAATCGATTTCGACCAACAACAGTTCATTTTGTTTGTATTTGCGAGCCCTTTATTTCATCTCATATAAGCTGTTCCGATCGGGATAAAACTCAGCGAGTTATTCGCGAAAAACCCTCTTCCCCATATCTTTGAACGGTAATTTTCCCCCCCTTCGCACCTCCGGTAGTCTTCCCATAGTGATCATCTGAAAGAGGGACCCCGACTCTATAAACTCACAAACAAAAATTTTCGAAAAGAGAGAGTTCGTTTTTCGGTTTCTTTTTCGCCAGATCTACTCCACTATCAGCTTACTGCCTCATTCTGGCAATCAAGCTCGTTTTGTTAAGATGCTCATAATTAAACTTGTATCGTTTATATCCACTAGAAATGTTTTGCATCTTTAAATAATCTATCGTCAGGTATCCTGATAAGTTGGCATGGCAATTAAAATTGACAAGGAAAGATATTCGCCGCAGCGAAGCATATTGTAAACTTCACAATTTCTTAATTACTGAAACCGAAAATGGTTCAATATCCCGACAAGAAACTGTAAGCATGATACCTCCTCTGTTACTTGATGTGAAGTCTCATCATAAGGTATTAATGGATTTTTTAATAATCACTATTTGTTTTACACAGTTCATATTCCAGATATTAGATATGTGTGCTGCTCCTGGTTCGAAAACGGCACAGATAATAGAAATACTTCATGCTGATGGTGATAGTGTTTTGCCAAAAGGATACGTGGTAGCAAATGACATTGACAACAAGCGTTGTTACATGTTAGTACATCAAGCTAAACGGTTGAATTCTCCATGTATGCTAGTGATTAATCACGATAGTGCAATTCTGCCCAATTTATTGGAAAAGAAGGATGATGGTTCTGTAAAGCCGGTAAATAATGCTCCTACACTCTTAAAGTTGAACATTAAACTTTGATTATTTTAGGTACAATACGATCGAGTATTATGTGATGTACCTTGTTCAGGTGATGGCACTTTACGAAAGAATCCAGATATTTGGATGAAGTGGACGCCGGCAAACTGCTTACATCAGCATGTGTATGTTTGTGTATTCTGTTGTAGCAGTTACTAAATAAATGGTTTTCAGGGTTCAGGCACGAATTCTGCGAAGAGGTGCGGAACTGGTTACAGTTGGAGGCCGCTTAGTGTACTCCACATGTTCTTTAAACCCCGTGGAGAATGAAGCTGTCATTCACCGTGTACTCTCAGAAACTGGTGGTGCTTTGCAGCTTGTGGATGTTAGTGATGCCTTGCCAGAACTTAAATATGCTCCCGGTAAGTTTACGATAAAAATGAGAATGTTTGCAATTTTAGAAACATTTGAAAATTAAAGTGTTTTGTTTTATTTTTAGGTTTAGACACGTGGTTAGTAGGCAATAAGTTTTTAGAGTTCTATAAATCATTCGACGAAGTTCCTGAAAAGTGGAGAACTGTTATAAGACCACCAATGTTTCCGCCTAAACCTGAAGATAAGGACAAGTATAATCTTAGCAGATGGTCAGTGGAATTTATTGTTAAATAATATACAAATTTCAGGTAGTTCGTAACTACATTATTCTTTATAAATTCCAGTATGCGTATTTTGCCTCACCATCAGAACACTGGGGCTTTTTTTGTAGCAGTATTAGAGAAAATAAGGCCAATCAATGGTAAAGAAAGCCCTGAAAAAGCAGAATCGCAAGATGCTGATGTAGCTAATTCTGATACTTCTCAAAACGCAAGTGTTAGTAATAAACGTGAACACGAAGGTAGCCCTTTTGCAGGACATCGCAAAAAGCGCAAATTTGAAGGTTATAGAGAAGATCCTTTTGTGTTTTTCAATGACGATGAACCGATTTGGTCTGAAATTAAGTCATTTTACCAAATCTCTGACGCCCTTGACCCTAAATGTCTGCTTACCCGATGTTTAGGAGGCAAAAAGAAAAATATTTATTTCACATCACCAGCTGTGAAGGACTTAGTATTACACAATCAGAAGGCTGTGAAGTTCATCAATACAGGAGTTAGAGCTTTTGTCAGATCTGATAACCGAAATATGAAATGTGCCTTTAGGTATGCAATTATGTTAAAATGTGTGCTGCTCTGACTGTTAAAATTGTTATTGCAGGCTGTCTCAGGAAGGCTTGGAAAGCATTTTTTACTGGTTAGGGCCAGATCGTAAAATACAAATACCCAGAGATGATCTGATTACGTTGCTGTTAAACGATAATCCAGAAAAACCACCAACTATTGTTTCCTTGTCAGAAGTGGTCCAAAAGCAAGTGGAAAATTTGAGTAAGTGCTACTTTGATTTGTTTTTGAAATTCGTATACAGAGTGAGACATTACTTATTTTGTAAATGGGACGACTTAAAGTATGTTAAAGATAGTGCACCACAACAAAAAATGCACAATAACACCAATAACACATACTTCACACTGTTACATTCATCGCGTAATTTTAACTATCCTGTAGTGCCCCTAGTTTTACTCTGCTTACAAGCAGAACCGCATGCAACAATTTTAACTTAACACTAGGCTTGTAGGGATTTAGAAAATATTTTTTTGTGGTTAAACCGTTTACCCAACTAAAATTTTTTAAGAGAGGAAATAGCTTATAAATCAAAGTAGCTATCCACAAAAAATCATTGGTAGTGATTATACAGGGGGTTAAAACATTTAAAAAGCTAGTCGCTTTAAATAATT
The DNA here is from genome assembly GCA_940337035.1 of Agriotes lineatus. Taxonomy (NCBI): domain Eukaryota; kingdom Metazoa; phylum Arthropoda; class Insecta; order Coleoptera; family Elateridae; genus Agriotes; species Agriotes lineatus. The sequence continues at coordinate 125,965 of CALNHX010002911.1, read as the reverse complement.
GGGCACCTGAGTTTGAAGGAATAATGGGTAATAATGCCGTTGTTTAATGCGTGATGCTCACCACATCACCACGTGTCATGAATTTGACACGCGACAGCCGGGTGTGAGAGCGAGTATACGGAAGCTCTGACCTTCCGCCTTGCAGGCCAAGCTCCTTCATGGGGTGTTAGTGCCTCACCATTATTATTATTAATAATCTTTAAAGCCCTCTAGCGGCTAAACTAAGCAACTTTGTATATAGGTAAGTTGAGTTAAACCATCATATTTTGGGCCGTCGACTTCCCTAACACCCTGTAGAAATTATAAGAATGCACAAATTACTCGCTAACAGACATGGCTGACTCAACTGACTCGGAGTCAGTATCCATGCAGTTTACGTCGCCCATGTCACTGTCTGATGACCCTGATGAATCGCTAATGTAACTTGATTCGTCGATCAGGTCGACAGTTTCAGAGCTTAAAGCAACTTCTAATAGTAGGGGTGGGGCGGGGATGCTCTCATAGACGCATGCATACGCTTTGCCGTTCTGTAAGTAATACGTAATACGAGTAGGCAGTAGGTATAAAATGTTACTTTTGTTTATTAAACATTTGTCTGGTCTGTGCTGTAGTTTTCTTGAACTTTAAAGTGCATGTAAAACCAAAATAAGTTTAAACTTTGTCGTTTGCTTACATGCCGCCAACCATACCTACCAAAACGTGCCGCCAATTACAAAAATGAATAAAATACAAAAAAAAACGTTTTTTTCTGTTTTTTTTTTCTAGGTTTTTTATTCGATTTTTAAAAAAACGTTTTTTTTACATCACTAGTATTAGCGATGTGGGTCGCGTTAATACCCAGTGGGTAGGGTATTTAAAAATGGCTATTTACCTGGGTATTTACCCCTGCCCCAGGTAAATACCTTAAAACTAGGTATTTATAAAATTTGTAATATTTACAAAGCTTTTACTCATCTAGTAGTGTTATTTTAATAAAATAAACTGCATATGAATGCACTGGAATCTTTTCTGTAATATAATAGCTTAAATAGGTATTGCAACATTGAATAAGCATGCACGTCGATAGATTAATTGTTTACCGAGGAAAACATTGTAGCTGACGGAATTTATAAAGATAAATACTTAGACGCAATAAATTGCTTCGTAAAGAATTTACAAAAGAATTAGAGGGACTCTGTGGTGACTCTGATTCAGGTGATTGAAATGATTCTTAAATTTAACCCTGTTAATGAGTTGATTTATATTTTTTGTATCTTATAATACCTCCGTATATAGGTTTTGATTAATGAATTTGCCTTAGTTTAACAATTACTTCATTATTTTCAGACTTCTTTCCATTTTTCAAAAATCAGACTCGCTTGTGATCCGTGTTATACGTTTGGCAACACTGAAATGGTGGTGGCACTGTCGGTCTGTGTCAAATAACAAATGAAACATAACCTCCTAACCTCGAATTTGATATAGACCGAAGTGGTATCAACAATACACTTAAATACTGCTAAACATATTATACGAATCACAAGCAGACTCTCTCAGTACGCGGTTAATTTTAAAGTAAAAACGCTTTAGTACATTATTGTCATGCAGTTACTATAAAATCTACTAATATAGTGTTATTACAACTAATAAGTCATGGAAACGTAGCTCCCACATTCAGCTATAATGTAAACTATAAGCACGGTATAAACACCTAAAGGACTCGGAAGCGACACTCCGCGGCGGCGCCTTTGATGTTCGAGGTGCTTTATTTTGGTCAGGCGGCAGCAAGTAGAAAAGGCGGGAAATTTAAAAAGTTGAATTATAGGCGCACCACCAACAATACCTGTTAAAACCAATGCATGGAAACACACGTCATGACGTCACAAATCTACTCGCTATGGCTACGCATGCGCACTGTTTTTTAGACCCCTGCCAAAGTCGCGAGTGTCGCTTCTTAGTCCGTTAGTTGTTTATTCTGTGGTATAAGTATACAATTTATATACATAGCGTATAAAGCACCAGCTTCTAAAGTACGTTTTTTTCTATAATAACTGTCAAAGTGTTACAATGTTGGTAGATATGTGATTAAAACGCTAGGAAATTTTTATACCTCGTGTTGGTAGAACTTTTTCAAAATTGTGGTTATGTGTCAATTTTGAATGTCAAAATTTATCATTCTTTCAATTTGTCGTTTAATTACAATTACCTTTAATTTTGCAAACGTTCATTGTGTTTATTTTGAAATATTGTAAGTTTAATAATTAATAAATTTGCAATATTTTACTATGCTGTACGTTTACCCACTATTATGACATATCTGTCAAAATGACAATCATCTTTTTAGTGGAAAAAAGAACTAAAAATCTATGTACCAACATTATTAAAACTAGGGACCCTGCAGGAATACAACTTATCCCCTAGAAAGTTGACCTTGAAAATTATTATAGAAAAAAAATGTATCGAGAGATCCAAAAAAAAACTGTTTCTCAGCGGGCTGTGGAAATTCAACGTATGAGTAATATGTTGGTGACACTGTACGTCAATGTCAAATTCGAGGTTATCAGGTTAGGTTTTCTGTCAGTTATGACACAAAATGACGCAAATCCTAACCTGCTAACCTCGAATTTGACATTGACGTACAGTGTCACCAACATATTATTCATACGTTGAATTTCCACAGCCTGCTGAGGAACAGTTTTTTTTGGATCTCTCGATACTTTACACCGCAAGATAAATGAGGTTACGGATAATACAAATATAAATTAAAAAACAAACTTAATAATGCAAAGAAAATCAAAATCTTATATATACTGTTACATTATCAATTGCCGATAGTAATTCGGAACATGCAACCGCTCTAAGCTCAGGAGAAGGGCATGAGTGACTTACCTTCCAAACTAAACGATCGAACTCATAGGGCGCCAAGAGGTTTACAGCCAATGTCCCACTCGTTCATTTAAGCAACAAACCAATAAATTCGCTCAAGGTAGCAACACCAAATAAACAATGAAAAACCCACAGAGTGATAAATCGTATAATATTTCCAATAGATATTAAATCAGGTAACAGGGAGGCATAAAATCGATTTGTAATTACTGGCATAAACGTACACAGACAAGACTAACACAAAAAATAAATATATCACATTAGCAAATATCACAGTGTTAATTAGTTTACAAGCTCGACAGGGTGCATTCGAAATTGCAGCTATGCTGATGGCATTTTAAGCTAATTTCTAAGTGGATTACTTTCCACAGTAAGCTGGCCGAAACAAGTGCTTTAACAACAAGCCGGATGCTAAGGGAATGACAGTACGGTGCTGCGTTCCACCATTAATATGTAATTAAATTGTTATTCCACGAGCACCCAACTATTCATTCAGATCTGTATGTAAATAGGGTTTTAAATACTCTGCTGGTCACTGTTCCAGCTAATTCTAATTGTTACTCGAAGGGTATGGAACAGACGCACCTTGAAGTTACCAGTTAATTCTCAAGCAACATGAGCTTCGATAAAAATAATTGAAAATAGCACAGCTAGAGCTGGCAGTTCGTTTAACACCTGAGTACAAATAAATTAACTGCGGTAAAGCCGCTACTAAAATCATATGTGAATTGCTAAACGGCAAGGCCGTTAAGAATTACAATGTACAAAAGCCGTTATCTAAATCATCTTAAATGCTACCTAACGAACACAGCGAGGTCGTTTGAAAGTTCGGTATCAATCATAGGTGGTATCACCAAAATAGCATATCTATATATTTCAAACCAGATTCGGCATCACGATGTTACTACCAGGGTAGGAGGCTGTCCTCAACGAAGTCGCAGGCTACGACAAACAGAAGCTCGCATTCAGGTCACTCGGAGATGCCTTCACTTACCAATCAATTATATTAGTTAGATTAGCTTTATGATATCTGTAAATCAGGCCGTATATACCTGTGTAAATGCCCATTTTGGATTTTTAGCCGGGTTTACCCTTAAACATAAATACCTGTATAATTTACATCACTACTCAGTATGGCATTCCAGATATTGTAGAATAAGCAATCTATAAATGTGTGTAGTATCAAAATTGCAAAGGTTTTATTTTTATTTGTAGCCCCAGGCAGTTGCATTCTCATCTATAAAGAAGAAGGAAAAGACAATAACCCCTTAGTTTTAAACATAAGTGGCTGGCGGGGCACTCATTCCTTACGTTGTTACACTCCACTTCCAAGCACGGTGCATTTTCTTCGAATTCTAGGAGGAGACGTTTCGAAATATAGTAAGAGGGTAGTTAGCTTTCTCAATCTGACCATAATTCTCAATCCAACTTACAGCTGTTAACAAGTTTAAGAAACAGGAAGCCGATTCTAAGGAGACGAAAGGAGCTGCTGCTGCAGACTTGCCCACAGAATAAAATGTAAGTTTTAATTTTTTATTTACTCTTGATATTAATACATAGTTATGTAGATTACAATAATAATAATAGACATTAAAAAACTACTATGTAGTTAAAAAATTTTAAACTTTTATGTGAACATGCTCACTCAGATTAACAATTTAGCTTTGGACGAAATTTCTAATTTTATTTCAAGTTTTAATACCTTGTGTTAGTTACTTTTAAGTTTTAACAGTAACAAGATAGTAACACTTAGCTCTAATTATATGAACCTTGGTTCTATACAGACAGAACGTACATACTTTAAGCAGTTTTAGGGAAATATTTTAGTACGAAATAATTATAGTAGTAGTGCAAAATACATTTTTAGGCAGTTCAAATATTAGTTTTAACTTTTTAATAGTACTGAACTGCAGAAAGCAGTATATTGAATTGATTAGAAGCACATCAGCAGCAAACATGCTTAGAAATTTGTGTGGCAATTAGTATAATAATATCTGATTTTATTTAATCTTTTATTCACAATATTCAGCTTCCTGCAATCAGTAAAATGAATTATAATTACAGTTTAACCTTTAATATAATGCAACTGTATATTCCGTTCATGTTGTTTTGGCATAATAGGAGATGTAATTTATTTTTTTAATGTTGGACACACTGTTCTACGTGACACAATTTTGCGTCACTCCCATGACCATATACGACTTTAAAACGAGATGGTATTGTTTGATCATAAAATAAACAAAAAATTATCAAAATTGGGCAAGGCTTGTGTTAAATTAGATTAAAAATGTGCGAGGATTTTTCTATTGCAAACTAGTAAAACTGACAACAATGCACTAGACATGGACGCTGCCTATAACCTCAAACTTAGAAAAACATAACCTAATTAAACAGACAGCTTTACTGCCAACTTAAACGCCAAATTTCCACGGTCTCATATTATGCCAAAACAACGTGAACGGAATGTATGAACATTTACATATTTGCAAATGTTTATTATTTCATCCACTTCATATACAGTAGAACCCCAACTAATGATCACATGAGTTTCTTCCTTGTGCATTTTCTCTTACAATAAAACAATCGACGTGGCACAGCCAAAGTACTACTAAACAGTTTTAGCACCTCTTTTTATATTTTTAATAATATTAGGCATGCCTGCTTGTTTAGCGTAAAGGTAACAAGTAACAACATTGTGTTCGTTCTACATTAACCTTTGAACCGTTGAAGTGAAGCATATTCAAGTTACATTTTTCAAGATTTTAGGGTTTACGTCAAGTGATGCAATACATGTATAAAACATCTTGTTCAGTGTGCTAATAGAAATGTAAATTGGAATACTTTCACCTTGTGTACAATAATGAACTTCGAGCTGAATATACTATTTTTCCAAAATTTACTTTTTATTTGTAAGAGGAACATTAATATTTATTCATATTATCTTCAAGAAACCCATAAAATGTGATGGCTTTGTCAGTAAATCTTCAGTCCTAAATTATAATTTACTTTTGATTTACTGCAATGTAGATGCATAACTGAGAGCTAATTTTAGGTTTTGCTCAAAATACAGATATTCTACAATGTTCTAATTTAATATAGTGCATGTAGTTAGCGCTCCTATTAATATTACCCATGAATAATAGTTGGGTTGTTGAACTGCTATAATTTGTAATAATACAGTGAAAAAGAGAAAAATAAGAGAAAGTTAGATTTTTACAACTAATGTTTGGCTATGAAATGAGTAAAACGCTAACTAGATCGTCGGGTGGGGTCTGCTGTACTACTACCGGCTGACTTAAAATGAATTATATCTAGTATGCTTTGAATTTCCCATAATGCAATCTAAAATTTTACTTGAAATTGGCAAGACTGTAAGTCTATGTCAAATTCGAGGTTAGTAGGTTAGGTTTTGCGTCAGTTTTGACACAGACTAATGCAAAACCTAACCTACTTACCTCGAATTTGACATATACTTACAGTCTTGCCAATTTCAAGTAAAATTTTAGATTGCATTATGGGAAATTCAAAGCATACTAGATGTATTTCATTTTAAGACACCCGGTAGAATTTGTATGCATCTTTCACTATAAATTATGTGGGAAATTAAATAATTAATCAAATTTTGGTACAAATGTTTTGACCTCCAACAAATTTGATTGCAATTTATCTCTCAGTCAATATATTTTATATCCAGTGCCAAACAAGTATTACCTGACAATATCATCCTTAATTTTTATATTTTTCAACATTTTTGTGATAAAAATCATCTCCAGCTTAACCGGAAGAGAATTAGCGACTTAGCCCTAATGCCGAGAAATGGAAGAGGCAAGGAAGAGAGGACTGGAAGTAAATACTGAAAAACCAAATGCATTTAAAAAAATAGAAAACTTCAAATACCTCGGAGTCACGAGAAATGAAAAAAATAACAGAAACGTGGAAATGGCAGAACGAATTCGAGCAGCACATACTGGAGATATATAAGGTGTCCCATATCGTTATGTTCAAATTTCGGGAGCACAAACTAGGTTCAATTCTGAGAGTAAAAAACACAAAAGTGGTAGGTCGATTTTCGTTTTGTTTCGGAGTAAAACATAAGAGGTACGCATTTTATTTATGGGTACTGTAAAGTCAATGACAATGTCATATTTCACGGCCTCCTGGATTAGTGCGAGACTGACGTCTCTACGCGGCCCGCCGCATTTTTAGTTCAAGGCGTTTTTTATAGTTTGTAGAGGCGCTACAGTACGTTGCGCTTGTGCCTTTGGTTGTATACGTCCACGGCCTCCTGGATTAATATTAATCTAGAAAATCGTGCCTACGTTACAGATAATTTATCAAAAACCCAACAGATAGCGCCAAAGTACGTTGGCCTCAGAATCACAAAAATTATGCAAATGTGGCGGGCCGCGTAGAGACGCCAGTCTCGCACTAATCCAGGAGGCCGTGTCATATTTATTCATGCTTTTACATTTACACACCAAGTGTTAAAGAGTTTGTGTTTTATTGAGGGCAAACTTGTAATTTAAAATGCCTCACGTTTTGCTTCTGAAAAGTATGCAGATATCCAATTTATTTGTGGGTATTATAATGGCAGTGCACGTCAAGCAGTAGATGAATATCGAAATCGGTTTCCAAATAGACGCACTGCACATTACAGAACATTGATGAGCAAGTGTTAGATGCTGTTACAAGGGAATTAATTCCCATTTCCAACATGACTAAATTTAAATTTGTCACTATAAATCTGTTTTTTGAAGGTTGGTGGTATTGGTAATATCCCTAAACAAATTGCCAACGCGACAGACGTTCGTCACATCTAACCTCGAAACTTCATACATTTCGTTTTGCTGTTTAGAAGCAATTTTCGGCAGTTTTCAACAGCCCGACCGGCCTCTGCTCAGGACCCGCTGCGCGAATGGTCACGTGGGAAATGGGAATTAATGAAAACCCTGTACTACCAGTGTACGCTGAATTAGTAGGCAAAAAATTGTCATGAGACCTGTATCTCCGAAACAAATGAAAATCGACCTACCACTTTTTTATTTTTTATTCTCAGAATTGAAACTAGTTTACCCTCCCGAAATTTTAACATAACGATTTGGTCTCAAGATACTACAAAATGTAGAAAAAAAGTAATGGTATAAATAAACACAAATTAGAAAACATAACCTCAACAGTCAACACATAACCTCACTCGATGACACTTAAATTATACACTAAACCTTTATTGGTATCACAATGATCTACTAAACTGGGACTAGGGGACTTGGCTGTTGTGGGACAGGTCAAGAATTTTGAAGGAACTGAATATTTTTACATGTTGTTATCCATTTATTCTTCCAGAAATTGTCCTTTGGAAAACTGAAATAATTTTTTAAAGAAGGTTTTTATTAAACATTGAACACACCATCTACTTAACACACCAGTGAAAAGATAGGTCTTCACTTGAAGAATTACAAGGGATAGAACAAATTATGCACGTTCTCATTGCTAAAGTTCAATTTTAAAACTTCAAAATTAAGCGTACGAAACATTGTTAGAAATACGTCTAAAGGGAGAGGGAAATAAATTGATACAGGTTAGAATGAAATGGGGGAAGGTACCGAACTCTGTGATATGTTATTTTAAGATTCGAAATACGTTTACATGAAGTGAACGTATCCTGTAATTAATATATCCATGGATGCAATTACAGTGCCTTTATATAGACAGTGGCGACAATGGGGTGTCCTATTTTTGATTGGCTCCCAAGATCACGTGGTTTATCCGCCATGTTTAGGCTAAATCACCTGTGATTTGTGTTATACTTTTGCCAATACTGAAGTGTATTGTCAGTCTATGTCAAATTCGAGGTTAGTAGGTTAGGTTTTGCGTCAGTTTTGACACAAACTGACGCAAATCTTAACCTGCAAATCTCGAATGTTTTCAGTACTGCCAAACGTAAAACACGTATTACAGTCGACTCTGATCATGGATTTAAATGAACACCCGTTAGAAATTTGCCTAAATATGGCGGCGGGGGTGTGGCTTAGTTGTATTGTCACCAATGTCTATATAAAGGCTCTGTAGATGCAATTATAGCCCCTCTATTTACAAATAGTAGCGACATCGTGGGGCAAACCTGATGCAAACATGAAAATACAAAAAGTTACTAAACGATACGAGCAACCGCGGGATATTTAAAATTTCAGTGTAAGCAGTGAAAAAATAACAGATTAATCATTACAATTTTTTACTCAGAAAAACTACTAAATACATTTTTTTGCTAGAATCTTTGAGTCCATTTTTTAACAAAAAATACATTCGTGTGCGAATATAACAATTTAGATATTTTTTTAAATTCCACTACAATTACTAAAGTTAACATCCAGATTCAACTGTAGAAAATGGTTTTCTAGTGCTTGCATATGTGTGTAATTTATTTTATTTATTGCAGAAACAGTTTTAAATAGCCTCAATTTTAGTAAAAATTTTAAAAGTTAACCATATGAAACTGCGACTCTATGAGAAATGTACCTGCAATTTATGTTTTAAAGTATGTGTGTAGTCCGCAAGTTCGCAACGAAGTCCGCAAGTAAGTCCGCAAGTCCGGAAGTAAGTCAAATTACCACTTACTTCACAAAAACTTCAAATCGATTGCGTTTTGTACGTGATCACGTTGAATAATATTCAACCACGCATTTTTTCTACTTTCATTGTGCAGTATTCTGAATAGCTAAAATCTTTTTCTGCCACTATTTTTACATTTGTCGACACAACATCCTGGCATTTCCACGTCCTTGACTTCAAATTAGCCGCCGAAGAGAAAAACACGACAAACGTCAATGTCACAGGTTATTCAACTTCCTTGTCAATTTTTAAACATGCTAGGAACTTTAAGGGATACCAACGTGATTTTGCCCCAGCGGCAACATCAAACGTTGTCGCTACTATTTGTAAATAGAGGGGCTATAGATGCAATCAAGTAGTGGTGCCATCTGTTAGTACTATCGGAAAGTACCCCCCAGAAGCCGTTCAAGGTCATCCAAATCGGAATTTTCACATCAAAGGAACCGACGGTGAGTGTCCCTACTTGTTTGATTTATGTACGCTGGTAGAATCTATTATATGCACAGTGAAACTTCGATAAAAGGAATATAATTTAAATGATGCTTCTAAAGATGAAAAGACAAATGATTATGGTGGAACTTCATATACAAGAATAATGTCTCAATCCAGTTTTTAAGATTGTTTGAACGATATCTTACAACATTTTATATATTTTTTTATTAAATACAAAATTGAAAGCAAATTGCAAAAAATTTTAAAATACATATGTAATCTTGAGTGTTTGCTCAACAAGGTACTATTTATGCTTCCAGTTGAACCAGAAATGATTTTTTATGTAAAAATATTGACAAATATGTGTGATAGTTTGCCCTTACATTCTTGCGGAATTTTATTTTTGTTTTAAAAATTATAAGGAAAAATATCTTTGTTCTCTTGAGGTATATAGATATGTAACTATTGCACTTTGATATACTAACAAATGTTTTGGCATAAGAATAAATAATATCACATACTAGAATGTAGCAGAAATTATGTAATTATTATTACACTATATAATTTGTACTACATTTAAAAAAAAAATCTATTGTCCCACAAAAATTGCAGTTGTCAAATTTCCCTTTATTTATTTATAGCCATTTATATATTCGTAAGCTTTCCATGGACTTGCAATATTTTTCACAAGACATTTGAATATTTATTTTGTAATGGGCAAGGTCAAAATGGTCAAAATCTATAAATTGTGCAATGTTTAAGTCCAATACAAATGAAAAGATGTGCGACAGCACATATAAGTTAATGTTTGTTAGCAGATTAGAATGATTTTGACAATGTACTTATACATAGTATCTTGCTCACCATTTCTATACATGAAAATATAGCATTATATGAAGAAGTATAAAGATGATAAAGACTTTATAAGTATTTTTATATCTGAAAATATCTGTTCCTGAAATATTTGGAGGAAACTGAGAATGGTTATCTTGTATTGTTTACACAGAAATAATAGTATATTACATACCAAGGTGGGAAGTGTTTCATTACTGTCGAGAGATTAAGTAGTTAAACGAGACGCGTAGTGTCGAGACAGGAATGAAACTTTTCACAATCGGTTTTGGTCATTATTTATTGAATTAGGTAATTTTCAAATAATACGTATTTTTATCGCAGTTTAATAAGTCACTTTAACTGAGGAAACTGCGACGCTGTTTCTAGGTAACATGACAAGTTCATTAAAAGTGACGTTTAGCTAGCCGGGAAAATCTTTCCCTGCTAGCTGGGAAAGTAAAGTAAACAATGACTCGCTTTCCTACTGTTTTGAAGGTTAGGAACGTACCTATTAACGGATTGTGAGTAAAATTATGTATTTGCAACCATATATGTAATGTTAACATTCCTGACCTCATTTGAGTGGGGGAGTCGTACATTTCAGCCCGCTACTTCCCGCACTTGAGCGGGAAGTGAGTGCATTCCCGACCGCTGAGTAGGTAGGGATACTGGGAATCTCGTTGATCCATTCATGCGCGTCGCAACCTGTCGTATCATAATATAATAATTTTTCCAATTATTGTTTAGAATAAAGTGGTTGCGAATAAAATAGTATACTAACCTCGACAGGAAGTTTCCTTAGTCTCGAGATAATAGCTGATTTCGACGCTTCACGTCTCAATCAGCTAACTAATCTCTCGACAGTAATGAAACACTTCCTATCTCGGGCTGTAATATACTATTATAAACGAAGTTTTCAGTTTTTTCCTATTCAGCAATGATTGCACAATTTTAAAGTTTAAAAAAATAAAAGTTGACAATAATTTACAACTTTTCTCTAATTTATTCTTTCTTGAATTGCTTCAAGTAGTAGTATATTACATTATTAGCGAAGCAAGTAAGATTTACTCTTCCAAACATGAGTAAATCTCTTAATGCCTGTGTAAGTTGTGTCTTGTGTGCAGCAATTGGCACCAAACCTTAGATAGAATTGCACATCGTGTGTAGATGTGAGAGATTTGGTACACTCAGTTACAAAATACATTGGTTAATGTGGTTCAGTCATTGATAGAAGTTATATTGTTTTATAATAAATAACGAGTTTGTTTTGCTTTTAGGGTACTTTTGTTTATTCAGCGGAGCTTTCAATTTTAAAAATAACTTTATTGTGTTGAAACATAGCATAAATGAAAGAGCGCTTTCAACTATCGCTCATACTTTTTACCTAAGTGTATAACATTAACGTACAAACCACAACGAGTACTTTCAGAGGCGAGTATTTATTTAATGGAAACACCAATGATAGGTAATTCCATTAAAAGGCCATGAATGAATACATCGTGTGTTTAAAAAACAGCTCATTCGCAGCATGCCATGATGAAATTAAAGTTTGCCATAACTTGATATCAGGGAGTAATAGGGAAGGAGATTGATCGCCGTGCTACAGAACCAGCGATGATATTTACGGCTCTTTAATAGTACAGTATCTAACGAGAGATCAATAAAAAAAAAACAATTAGGGCAGGCTGTGATATGTGTTATACGTTTGGCAGTACTGAAGTGTATTGTCAGTCTATGTCAAGATTAAAAGGTTAAGTTTTACGTCGGTCTGTGTCAAACAACGAACAAAACCGAACCTACTAATCTCGAATTTGACATAGACTGACAATACACTTCAGTACTGCCAAACGTATAACACATATCACAGCCTGCCCTAATTGTTTTTTTTTATTGATCTCTCTGTACTATTCACAGCACTGGTGTTCCACACAGGGTCCTCGATCCGTCACGTGATCGTGGTATACGACCGCTGGGGCAAATCAAAACGTAAACAAACCACCACCACGCCGCCAACTGACCCGGCATGAAACATTTGCCCCGCGAGTCGCAGAATATGTTATGTACTACTAAAGAGCCGCAAATATCAACGCAGGTTTTGGCGAGCAGGAGCGGCCAGCATGGTGATCGGTCTTCTTCCCTCTTACTCCATACTTGATATACACCCATTGAAGCAAATGAACTACCATAAGTGAACGAAAACTAAGTAACATCTTATCTTGAACTATTTTCATAAAAATATACAAAACACTAAATAAAAACAATTTTTATTGACTGTTACGATTAATACACTCGTCATTGTGTAAAGCCATCTTATTTTCCTTTATGTTTGATGCAAGGTAAATGAGGTTACAGATAATACATACAAATAATCGTAGCGCAGTGTAAACTTTCGCCTGTCACAGTGACAAATGTTTTCATAAACAAAATGCAATCTGACATTCACCTACAGATTTTTTATGTTTCTTTCCAAGGCCTACCCTAAATGAGTTTTCTTGGAACACACGATACATTGTTCTTTTTAACATAAAAATATACCTATGATGTAATACTAAACGATGTGCGCAAATTTCTAAGGTTTGGTGCCGTTTGCTGTATATTTTTTAAATATTAATATGTATAAATAATAAGTTTTTTAAAATTACAATTTCGGCAATAGCTAATTGTGTATTCACCAAAAACTTAATATGGCAAAACAAAATTGGATGGTGGTCCATCACGTCAACATTTATTAGTACTTTCAATGAGTTTGCAAAAGGCGTTATTACTTCATTGATCAAGAATAAAATCGGAATTTTAAATTTTAATGGACTGTGAAGAATTTCTTAGAAATGTTTAATAATTCATAAATTGAAAGTAATTTTCTTACTCTCAGTGTTATGGCAACCACAATCATGCCGCAAAATTAACCTACATCTCTTAAAACCCACATAATAAATGTCACTTATTTGATCGTTAGTGAAAAAATTAGATTCGTATGTATAGAAAAAAATGAGTAAGACATCGAGTTTGAAGTATCAGATCCATTCCTGTAGTAATAATCGTACGTCTATGGTTAGTTATTATTAAAATAGTTTTTGGACAACTCTGGCTACTTGACTACTAGTTTCTATATTTGAATTGTTACTTGTTTATGAGTGTGTTTCACTCTGGTGTTTTTTAGACAAGGTTTTTCCCCCATTAAATGGATTTTCCAGCAATTTTCCTCGTCGTCTATATTCCCATGACAAAGCGGGCATCTATTGCATCCTTCAGCTAAATCTAAAACAACATTTTTTAAAATACAATTTATCATTTAAGTTCCTCTTTTAGCTTGATTAATATCCATAACAGCTGTGCAAGGTATTATTCACACATAGCTAAGTTTACTTAATATTATTACTATTGAACTGCAGTTCTATATTTAATTTGATGTTACCTACCAAAGCACTCTTTAGAATGTTGCTCATGCTCGTTTACTTTTATAGCTTCTGTGCACTGCGAGCACTGCATATAAAGCTCTCTGTGCTCACACTCCATTATAAGATGTTCAGAAAGAGCTGCCACTTCCACCACTTGGCTGCATTCACCGCAACGCACTAACATCGGACAGGATCGCCAGTAATGAGAATTCATGGATTTATTTGTTACAAAAATAACACTTTCGGGCTGGTGGCAAAAAATGCAATGCCTAAAACATAGAATTACAAGGAATTAGAAAAAGTCGTCCTAAATTTTTCATTTTCTTATTCTGGATGTTCAAGGATACTATAGTAATGTTATAACTTTTAATAAATTTGTATGTAATAAGTAATAAATAACTTTGCTATTCTCAATATGTATTATTCTTGTTTGATTTTTTTACCATACACGTTTTTTTTTATATGTAGTTGTGATGTGCGAATAGTTATACGAGCAAATTTAACATACTGTTAATATTTAGAATGGTAAGTTGGAACTAGCGAAATATTAAAAAAATTGTTACAACACGTATTAATAATTATGCTTTATTAGTTTCACGAGTCAAAGATTATAAGTATTGATCATTTTATTCTAAATGTTAATGGATTGCTGTTTATTGAATGAACATTATTTTGCAGAATACCTTATTTAACTATTATTTTTAAAGCATGTTATTAAATCATGACCGAATATCAGTAATTGCATTGGAAACCATGTTTATGCATATTTCTGCTTATCTTTTAACCATACAGAACTATCAAACTAAAGAAAAATGATAGCGAATAAGACTATCAAAAATTGTATAGTTTTTCAAATAAGCTCGGTGGTTCAGTAACGTCTTCTTGATAAATAATTTTATATTTATCATCAGTGAATATTTACAATCTAGTATATAAAGTAATATTCAGTAAATGGTTTGTTTTATGCATTAATGACATGTGAGAGTACTCTACCGTAGTTGAATTTAACATAATATAAAACTGTTATGGTTGTAACGTTTAAACTGTCTTGAAGTTTGGTCTAGTTGAACCTGTTGGGCAGATCAAGTGAATTGAGCCTCTTGAGTCTTTTAACATATGGTCTGGCCATGGACGCCGTTAGAAAACTTCTCAGGGAGCGGCAATATTTTTTCGATATTGAGATTAAGACAATTAAAAAATATTACCAACACGTTTTGTGTATCTAAATTAAAAATAACAATATCATTACGTTCTTTATTACATCTTTACTTTATGGTTTGGGCATCGAAGCGCACAAAATAGTGAAGCGTTAGTAATAGCAATACACAATAATGCAAACATAAAATTAATTAACAAATAAAACAATGGATGCAAAAGATACACATACCGTATAAATCGGATCGAAGTTCCAAATAAAAAACAATACAAACCAGGATACACAATAATCTAACAGTAGTAACTCAACCAGAGAGCGAATAAGACTTGAGATAAGTAATGCATTTATTTTAAATATTTGCTAACATTCCATGCAAGTGCACTGGGATTTGGCGAGCCATTGAATTTATTACTTGAACGTGCCTAGACACAAGAAAACCCAACATCGGTCGGCCCTTATATAAAGGCGTCAAGAAACGAAAATCTAAATATTGTTTTGTATCATGCTGAGTGACAAATTCATAGACGCCTCTCATATCGATATTTTAGTCATCGATTATTTCTGCTTATTCAAAGAATCGGTTCTGTAAAGTGAGCGGGCCCTTAGGGCGGACAAATGAATAAATCGTTGCTGTTATTACGCACGCGATATAATTTAGTACACCCTATGAAAATAATTTCTGTGCGGTGGATTATATTATTTTTGGAAAAATCCAGGGAGGGGCAAGCGCCCCTCCTTGCCCCTATGTAACGGCGCCCATGGATCTGTCTAGTAGATTTGCTGCAAGTTCATTAGTGTGCGCACTCAGCTTATCACGATGCTTAACACTGTGGGTCGCTATTTCATTTTTACTTCCTTTTACGATAAAGGAAGTATTGGATTCACCCCAAAAATTCGAAATTGAGTTTTCAACAGATCTTCACGTTTTAGAGTCCCCTGATCCCAAAAAACATATTTTTTTTCATTGGTCTGTGTGTCTGTCTGTGAACAGAATATCTCAAAAACGAAAAGCGGTATGGCGTTGAAACTTCATATATAAGTTTTGTGTACTATGTTTATGAGACAGCAAGCTTTTGAAAAAAATCGCATAACCGGAAGTAGGTGTTTACTCTTGTGATTTTTCAAGTTTTTTTCGATTTTTTCAAAAACGGCTCTAACGATTTTTTTTTAACTTTACATTTTTATTACATTTTGAATGTGTATTGATCTGAGATAGGTGATTTTCCAGTTGAATACTTCTAAAATGGGTTTCTTTTGTTTTTTTGTCTATTTTTTTTATTAACTCATTTTAAATAGAACACCCGGTATATTATTACATTTTTGAATTCAGCTTAAAATTCTAGAGAAAATTTGTCTCCTCAACTAACGCTCTATTTTGTACCGTTTTTGCAGAATTTATAATTTTTGAAAATTTTTTACAAATGCTTAAAACATCTTAAATCAAATTTTTGGCTAATTATAAGATCACTGTAAAAGGAAGTTGTGTGCGTGTATCACACCAGATTTTTTATTGTTGGTATAGGGATATCCTGTTGTATGACCCAATTGGGTATTTATCTCGGTGCGTTGATGATGTTCCTGATGACCTTGTTTTGGAATCTCTGGAGGATCTCAAGATTAGAATTACTGGCTGATCACCACAGTTGGATCCCATATGTCCACGCCGGTTTTAGAATGGTCTTAAACAGTAGTAGCTTGCTGTCTACAGAAAGTTGGGAAGTTCGACCAAGAAGCCAGTACATTTTTCAGTACTTTAGATCTAATTGTTTAAGTTTTTTCCAGATGAGTGTTTTCCAGGTTAATCGTTTATCGAGGTACAAGCCCAGGTATTTAGCATTATCTGCCTGTGGTAGTGTGCCGGTGGTGTCTTTCGCGAAGGTGGCTGTCATGGTTTGTCTGGTAGTTGGGATATCTGATGTAAATCTTAGGTAGAATGTGGGACCTAGAACGCTGCCTTGTGGAACACCTGACTGGATGGGATACAGAGCTCACAGCTCTTCTTCAAGTTTGACTTGGAAAAATCGATTGTTTAGGTAGGATTTAAGTATATTGAAGAAACTGAGTAGTAGGGTTCTTCAGTTAGCCAGACTTTGTCAAAGGCCTGGCTAACATCGAGAAATGTTGCGGATCAGTATTTTTTTAAATGTAAGTCGTGGTTTATTTAGGTCACTACTCTGTGTACTTGCTGTATTGTATTGTGATGGTCTCTGAAACTGGTGTTTTGGTAGTAGGTTTTTTCCTCAATGACTGGTTTTAATCTTTGCAGGATGAGCTTCTCAAAGAATTTGGAAAGTATCGTTAGGAGGCTGATAGGTCGGTAAGATGATATGACGTTAGGGTCTGTCCCTGGCTTTAGAATCATAATTATTTGGGCAATTTTCCATTGATCTGGGATGATTTCCAGTTTAAAAAGAGCTTTAAATAAAAACAGTAAAGCTTTGAGGCTGTTTTCAGGTAGTTCATTTACTGTTTTAGATGTTATCAGATCATAACCAGGGGACTTATTTATTTTTAAATTATTTATTAAGTTTTTACTCCCTCATTTGAATTTTTTTAAGTTTTTCTGAGGCTTGGTTTGGTGCTTCAATAAATTGCTGAATTTCTTCTTCCTCTTCAACTGGGATTGTTGAGGGGTAAGGTTAAAGGACATTTATCAGGTAATTCGCAGAAATATTTACTTTTTTGACCGAGTTCCTTACCCAGGTACCGTTTGGCTTACGGATTGGCGGGTGGTTAGTTGGGGTCTTTTTAGCTTTGCTGTGGCCTTCCATAGTGAGTAGTTAGTATCAGCAGTAGCTGTTAGCTTTGACGGGTAGTCTTGAATTCCCTGGTTTTTCAGTCTTGTGTAGTAGTGATTTCAGTTCACGTGCTGCAGCGTTGAGCTTGGTTTTATCTCTAGGATGCCTAGTGGTTTGCCAAGTCCGTCTTCATTTTCTCTTCTCTGCTACTTTCTGTTTGATAAGTATGGGGGTAGATTCTTGAATCATCGATTCTTGTGACCGGTGTGGAATTCCATGATGATTGTTGTATTACAGTGTTAATATACAGGGTGCCCGTAGGGACAACATGGGTAACTTTTGTAATTGAAGAGATAGAGAGATGGTTAAATTAGCAAAAAGGTGCAGGTTTGAGAGCTCATTAAGAATCCATCTTCAAATTTTACTTGTCATGGCCCACTTGTCTAAAATTAAAAAAAAACAAAATTTCATTTCTTTTATATGCCGTAACTTTTTGGTTACTTAAGATATTGAGATGCGATTTGAACTAATTTGCATGGTAATTTAAATACTTTAATTGGCACCTAATAAAAAAAAATTATTTGTGTAAATTTTTAGAAATCTAACCTAACCTTAAAATTTTAAATTGGTACCATGCAATTTTTTGGCCCTTTTAAGAGAGGATTTTTTTCTGAATACAATGATGTATTACATGATATGAAAACTTTTTCAAAATTTTGAAAAACTGAGTTTATTCTTTTTACAGGCAGAAGTCACTAGTGCAATGATCACAACAACTTTGTTTTTTGTTTATCACGTTATTTGTGAAATTATGTTTCGAAACAAAAAGCAGGCTTATCATCATACGTGTCTGTCAGTAGTGTGAGTGTTATTACTTCAACTTATAATGGGAAATTTTGAAAATGTGATGTATTTTGTATGTATATCAAGTGCTACAAGAACGTAGAACTTACACGTCAAACATGCGGAACACACTGACACTACTGGAAGGCACGTATGATGATAAGCGTGCTTTTTGTTTTGAAACATAATTTCACAGATAACGTAATAAATAAAAAACAAAATTATTGTGATCATGGCACTAGTGATTTCTGCCTGTAAAAAGTATAAGCTCAGTTTTTCAAAATTTTGAAGAAGTTTTCATATCATGTAATACATCATTGCATTCAGAAAAAAATCCTCTCTT
Organism: Agriotes lineatus; assembly: GCA_940337035.1. Classification (NCBI taxonomy): domain Eukaryota; kingdom Metazoa; phylum Arthropoda; class Insecta; order Coleoptera; family Elateridae; genus Agriotes; species Agriotes lineatus. The sequence goes on along the minus strand of CALNHX010002911.1, from coordinate 106,747 downwards.
AAAAGGGCCAAAAAAATTGCACGGTACCAATTTAAAATTTTGAGGTTAGGTTAGATTACTAAGAATTTGCACAAATAAAATTGGTTTTATTAAGTGCCAATAAATGTATTTAAATTACCATGCAAATTAGTTCAAATCGCATCTCAATATCTTAAGTAACCAAAAAGTTACGGCATATAAAAGAAATGAAATTTTGTTTTTTTTAATTTTAGACAAGTGGGCCATGACAAGTAAAATTTGAAGATGGATTCTTAATGAGCTCTCAAACCTGCACCTTTTTGCTAATTTAACCATCTCTCTATCTCTTCAATTACAAAAGTTACCCATGTTGTCCCTACGAAATTCGGGCACCCTGTATATCTGCGATTGTTTGCAGTGGTATTTTCAGAAGTAATACTATAAGTACTTCGATATTATCGGGTTATATGTCGATAACTTGTTGCACAATAATAAAAGAGTGTCAGTTTGACAGGTTAAATAGTCCAACCGCGTTAGCGGGAGGACTATTCTGTCAAACTTACACGATTTGTTATTGTGCAGGAAGTTTGAGACGTATAACATGTTCGAAGTACGCATTGTATTCGATTTGATTATTTTTTGAGTAAATTTTAATATTTAGAACAAATAAATATTTTATTGGCAGCTCGATTTGTTTGTATTAACCTAGCTGAAAGTCATCTCCATGAAAACAACATCAAGTTGACAAAAGTTATGTATTGCGTCGCCTAGTGAAGTTACTCTAATATAATCGATTTTGTATAATCGAAATTATACAAGATAACTTAACTAAATCTAGCCTTCTGATTGGTCGAAATCTCTACGAAAAAAATAATCAAGTTAACTCTGTCTTTCACAAGTTCTCTGAAATAATCCCAGTTTGTTTTCTTTTGGAGGTTTTGGGGGTTTGACAATTTGGGTACAATATGCGATGAGCACCGGAGCGTGGTCTGAGGACAGGTCTAAGCATGAGGCTGCTTTTAAGTAATTTTTAGATATACCATTGATGACACAGAAATCTAATAAGTCTGGAGTTTTTTGGGGGTCCGATGGCCAGTACGTCGGTTCTCGAGTTGAGAGGTGTTGTAGGTTATTTTCTCCCATTGCAGAGAGTAAATTTCTGCCACGGGTTAGAGTCACTCTAGATCCCCATTCCTGGTGCTTTGAATTAAAATCGCCTCCTGCTATAAATATGGGTCCAAGTGTGTTGAAGAAGGATTGGAATTGTTCTTTCTTAATAGAATGTTTGGGTGGGCAGTAAACTGCTGAAATGATGACCTCTCTGTTGGTACTACTGAAATGTTTGTGACTTGAATTTGTTCTTTTTGATACTTTTGTACTTCGTAGTGTTTTATAACTGATTTAATGATGATTGCAGTGCCGGTGTGTGCAGTGCCATCTGGACGATTCGTTGTATAGACAACGTAATTGGGAATTTTAAAGTAGTTTAGATTAGTGAAGCGTGATTCCGATATTAACATTATATCAATATTATGTTGCTTTAAAAATGTTGTGTGTATGTGTTATGTTGACCTTGTTACTCTATCTTTTGTGTCTGTGTTTCTGAGTAGAGCCACAGTTAATTTGGTGCCCAACTGTGAATGGTCTCACCGAGTCCGGTTCAAATCGCAAGGCTGCGGAAAATTCCGGCCCTCGCGGGATTCGAGCCGAGAACTTGCTTAATGCAAGGCAAGCGCTTACCCATCTTTAACAGCATATTAAAATCCAAAAAGGTGTCCAGAGCCTGTAAACTATGACTATACAAAATGGTAATTAAACCAATTGAATCGTCTAGAATCAGAAGCCGACAAATCCATTTTCTCTGTTTGCCGTAAAACGAGAAAAACGTTTCTGATGCTTATTTTACTATTCATTCCCATAAAGTTGGTTCCTAGACGTAATACATGAAGGATATATGGCATTCTCAACATTTTGGCTCCTTTGATTATACATCAGACTAGGATATTCACGTTTAAATATTGGAGTGTCGGGTTTTGAAACTAATATTGTGACTTGTTGTTTATAGCTAAATTTTATATGAAAACAGGACTTTTATATATTCAAAAGTTTATTGAGAACTCAAAACAAAATTATCTTAACTTAAACACATTATTAAACTAATATCTAAATAACCAAATCCGGTAGACGGGTAGACGATTCAATTGTATGTTATAGGTGTGAGTGTGAGTCATGGACGCTAACGCAAAAACCAGAAGAGCTACTAAACAGTTTTGAAAGGCAAGTGTTTAGGAAAGGATTTGGGCCGATATATGATGAAAGTGAACAAAGATGGCGACGACGCATGAACCACGAATTAAGGCAGTTGCTCCCAGAACAGCACTTAGTGTGATGCATCAAAGACTAGAGAATAAAGTAGCTAGGACATGTATGGAGGATGGCAGATACCACAACAACTAAAAGTGTCTTCACTGGGAATTCAGGGGGGCGACGTTTAAGAGGAAGACCTCAGATCAGATGGCACGATAATGCCACCGATGATCTAAAGCAACTAGGATTGCATAATTGGAACAACGTGGCATTGGAGAGACAAAGACGGAAGGCAGTTGTTGAAGAAACGAAGGCTATACACGGACCGTGAAGTTGAGGAGGGAGAGAGAAGTAGGATCATCTATTTACTTAATCTTGAAATTTTAGTGAATCTATAAAAGCTAAAAAAGATAAATTGCTTGCGGTTTTTTTTTTAATTCAAAGTCCGCTTCAAACTTCAGGTATTTAATTGAATAATCTACCTACACACCCAGATAGTTTCGGTGGCCTCCTGGCTAATGTTCATGTGTTGTGATTATACTTGTAATAGGTATAATAAATATACGAGGTCTGGATCAATACCAGTTATAATTTTTTTTTGTTAACGCAACATATCCTTCAAATTACGCAATTGAGAAATTTTGATATTTATGAGGTATTATCCATTTACTTGACATCCGCACTGTCAAACTGACAGTATGTTGGCACCACTACTATTTTTCACATTTTAACAATTAAATTACTGTACAGTCTAATAAAAATCACATTATTTTTGAGGTATAGTCAAATTTTTTTAAAATTTAACACTGACAGTGCGGATGTTAAGTAAATGGAGTATAGTATAAAAATGAGCTATTTTCAATCTACAGTCAGCCATATCTTTAGAAATTCTCTGAGAGCAGTCAACAAATAACCCCATGTCGTAACTGTTAAGATAGAGAGAGAAAAAAAAGGACAAATAATTCCTCACTTGTTGCTGCCAGGCAACAATCTAAACGAAGCATGTCGAAATACGATTATACCACTCTCTATTACATTAACTTATACATAACGGTAAGAAAGCATAGTTACGTATGTAGTAACTTTTAAATTACATTAGTGCAACGGTGATAATCAAATACCTTCTTGACTAATAACTGATAGTCAAATAGTACGGTTGTTTCTCTTCTTCTTCTTTTTCTTCCTTAGGAGCATGTGCGTTAATTATACTAATTTTCCAGAATTTTCCTCTGATTCTCAAATAACATAACCAGTTACTTATTACCATGAAGTCTATTAGTGCGTTTCTTATTGATTTTTTTATTAGGAATCCGTTCCCTAGTCTGTTTTCTAATTCTCCGCTGTTCATTAATGTCTATGATTTGGGTTCCTTTAATGTTTGTTTCTTGTATTGCAATAAGGTCGATCTCATATCTTTCTAGTTCCTTTGTTAATTGTTTCAGTGCTCCTTCTTCGTTTATGCCTCTTCCTTCTTATGTTTTTCTTCAGATCCTTTTTATGCGTATTTTCGTTGCCGTTAGTCCGTACTTCATACTTTTAGTTAGTATTTTATTCGGTAGTTTTTTGGATCCTTATCCGCGGTACGATATAGGCTTCCTCCGTTCTCCTCTGACCATTCGTACTTGAGGTCATCAACTTCTAATCTTCGGTAGCCTACTCGGGTTCTTTTGCCTTTAGATTTTGCTTCTCTGGCTACTTTCTGTATTTCAGCCTGTACAGTTTGTAACTCTTGAATCAGATCATTATCTATAAATATGCGTTTAGTTCCTAGTTTGGATTTCCGTTTCAAGACTTCTAATTTTTTTGTTCAAAGTTTTCGAGTTTTACTATTGTAACCTGCTGTCCTTCTTTCCCCACTTTGAAGGCTTCTTCTACATCTGTCCTCACACCCAATTCATTTTGTAGAAATGCAGCCACTTCTTGTTTTTTATTTTCTTCAATGAAACTTGTTCCTTTAATAACTAAATTATTTTTCTTTTTATACTTTTCATTATCTCCATTTCTTTACGTATCTCATTCCTCTCTGATTCCCATTCCACTTCTTTCTTTAACATTTCCTCTTTAAGGGTTCTAATGTCCTCCCCATAAGTTTTCATTTGTTCCTTAATAGTTCAGAAAAACCAAACCCGCTCAGCCATTAATGAATGGGTCAATCCCGCACATCAATTAAGGTGGAGAAACTACAATCAAGCAACACACTGCAAAAGATTGCTAAAAACTCCGAATCCACAAACCACCAAAACCCTGTTGAGACTGAACAGAACTCGAATCAAGCAAGTAGTCAGTCTACTAACAGACACTGAAGCATTCAGAGAATTTATGCACAGGATCAATATCTATAGAGATGAACCTGTTTGCAGACTATGCTAAGAGGATGATGAAACAGCCTATCATATCCTCTTTGGATGCCCAGCATTAGAGCGTAAAAGACACCAACTCGATTGGAGCCTTAACTCTATTGACAACCGCAAGCTAGTAGGGGATATTGCAAGTCTAGTAAAAGATACGGATGTCGGCCTGCTAACTTGAAAACTCCCGACAGTGCAATAAGCCCAAAGGGCTGACGTGCGCATGCCAGCAAAAGGCAGTCGTGGAACATAAATCTAATCTAATCCAATCTAATAGTTCTTATATCGGTTTTTGTACTACCGGTATCTTGTCTTATTTCTTTCAATTGTTCAGCCATTTCCTCTATTAATTTTTCTAGGTTCTCCATATCTGCAGGAAGGTCGTTTTCTTGTTGTTCTATGTTTCCCCTAACTATTGCTGAGGGTTGATATTGCTTGCTCTTCTTGTTAGTTTCCTCTTGATTCTCTCTGTTATTGTTTGTTCTTTGTGGGGAACTCTGTATTTTCTTGCTCTTCATAAACATGTCGTCTTTTTTCTCCGGTGTTTTATTCTCTAGCTGCTGTCTTTTCCTTTTGTTAATAAATTCTTCAATATTTACAGCGCTGTTTTTTGCTTCGGACATTGACTTTATTATTTCTCAGTAATTTCCGTGTCTGCTGCTCAAATTTGCCTTGCCGTTTATGCACGCGCTTTACTTATATTACGCCTCTGTCGACCTTCCCGTGCCGCTGTTCTTTATTGATGCACCAATCCGGAGCTACGTATGCCGCGACGTATCTTTTCAGCCAATTACTCGTCAATGTCGTCTTTACGATCGCTTTGCGATGGTTATTATTGACCAAATTTTGCCGACTATATTTGTTGTTCCTTATTACACTTCACATTTACTAGCTCTTGCCGTGTCGTTTCTCTACCCCACACAACCCTCTGCTACAGCTACACCTCCCTTTAATTTCACCTCTGAATTTAAATCACCAGGTTTGTGTATCACGCTGCGCGCACTCGTCCGGTTGCCGGTCAGCTGTTGCGCCCGGCGAAGGAATTTCACCTTAACCTTAAATGCTTTGTGCACTTTTTAATTGCTGTATCCTCTTTAAATTTAGCTTTTGTACGCCAAATTTTATTAACCTCTCGTTGCTCGTTCTACCCTCTTGCACGCGCTGTGCTTCACTGTTAATTACACCCGCTTAAAACGTTAATAATCACTGTTAAATCGCGCTACGTGACGATGCGGACTGTTCAGTAAACCGTCGCCGCTCAACTTTTAATAATGTGCATAGCAACGGTGATAATCATATACCTTCTTGACTAATAACTGATAGTCAAACACCTTCGTAAACATCGCGTTATCTGCTTAAAGTACAATTGTCATAGCAACCACACGAACTGTACTTAATATTTATAAATATACTGTTCAAACGTTGTTTATTGACTCGTGATATAATCTAGCCGAATGCAACTCGTGTCTTATTGAGTATCAAATCATTTCTGTTTCCACTCGATATATTGTTTTAGGCAATCATGCGAGTCCTTCGGACTAAACAATATAACTCGTATATACAGAATTGATTATTTGATAATCAAGAACCCACTAGTTGCAACACAAAATGCAATTACGACACATTTGATAAGTACTGATAGCGTACTGATATATGATTACTCTGATCTTAATTATTTTGAAATTATAGTCGTCTTGCACGCCTGCACTGAGTGTTGCCTATTTAAAGACTTTCAAGCTCAGAGTTTTAAAATGGGCACCCTGTATATGATAGTTATATTACAGAATATTAACGTTATTTTATACATACTTATCTTCATCTTCTGGTTGTGAGTTGTTGCTAGGGCTTGAAACTCCACTCGCAGAACTTGTACTCTGCTTTTCGTTGGAACTGCTACCATTTGTATGAACAATATTTCCCCCACTAATACTCTTGGATAAACCATAGTTCTGAACTTGTCCATTAATGTTTTCAACATTCTGAACATCGGTCGAACTGATAGACTTATTAATCCCATTCTTCTGCTCGTTAGGAATAGGTTCAGGGCTTAGACAGTCGATGTTGGAATTTAGAGAACACTGTTGAATTAGACGATTTTTCTCTAGCATTTCTTTCTTTCTCTATAAAATGCACAACTTAAAAATGCAACAATAAGAGAAATGAAAAGTTACCTGAATATCGATTTTATCGAATTCATGAAATAATTGTCTGTACAACAAGTTTCTTCTAGTAATATCATCATCAGGGGGTAACTGCTTCCTTACCAATCTAGGATTAACTTTGTAAATTAGGACTAGTATTCTTTCTGCTACTTTTCTAACAGGCTCAGCTGGATGATGAAGGCCGCTTAATCCAAATTCAGATAAGGTCCGACATGTGAGGCCACTAGTAATATAACGTAATGTTACTGGTTAATTTTTAATAACTAAAATGTTAGATTGTTTTACACAGCTACATATTTTGCAAACTAATGTACGATTTAATCATATGTACAGGGTTATTCATTATAAATTACCCACCCCTTATCATCGTTATTATTGCCTATAGAAAAAAGTTTTAAATAAAAGTTATGTGGTTATAACTGAATTTTGTTAAAATGCTATCAAAAGTACAGTGGCGTGCATAATTAAGGGGATACAAAAAAGTAATATATTTTTTTAAATGGAACACCCTGTATATTATTAAATTTTTGGAATGATCTTTCTTTCCTGATTTCAAAAATATACCATATGTTACCCCTACCTTATACCGTTTTTGAGTTATTAAACGTCGAATATCTTAGTTAAAGTAGTTAACATTATTAAATATAACAAAGTTTTATTTAGGAAATTTAAATATAAATAAAAAATAACTCATTTAGATTATTTCATTAAAGAAATGTCACTTATCAAACAAAATAGTTGTCATTTTCATAGCTTACTTTAATAATGTTAATGATATTCGACGTTTAATAACTCAAAAACGGTATAAGGTAGGGGTAACATATGGTATATTTTTGAAATCAGGAAAGAAAGATCATTCCAAAAATTTAATAATATACAGGGTGTTCCATTTAAAAAAATATATTACTTTTTTGTATCCCCTTAATTATGCACGCCACTGTACTTTTGATAGCATTTTAACAAAATTCAGTTATAACCACACAACTTTTATTTAAAACTTTTTTTTCTATAGGCAATAATAACGATGATAAGGGGTGGGTAATTTATAATGAATAACCCTGTACGTAGATGTTATCTTATACTTTTTCTACAAAATTATTACCAGACGCAGAAGTTGCTTTTTTTATAAAACTCTGGTTGTTTTAAAAAATAGAATCTTATTTGCAGTAATGCTGTTGTGCATTAAGCCGAAAACTTTGGTTTATTATGAACTAAAATAATATGATTCCATAGAAGTGACATCAGTATCATACACGATCACAGAACAAAATGTCATAATATTTACTACGTACATGCTTCGCTGGAAATCAGGACTGAAAAGAAATTATCAGTCATTTCAAATGCATATTTCAAGAAATAAATGTGGTTAATTAAGCTATTATTTATTTACTGTCCAATGAAAACTGTTCCAGATATTTCCTACTCATGAGTAGAATTTATTGTAATTTTATAAATTTATACAAATATTCTGTAAAAACGTTGATTGACATCGTTATTTAGTAATTAAATCTACTGTTTGCAATTGTTTCAGTTGTCATGTAAATATTTCGTTAACAATTCTACAGTTTCATTAATAGCTATATGAATAGTTTTGTAAATTTTTAATTAAAACATTTTTTTTATTGTGGTAAAACTTAAAACGCCTCTCAAATGTCATTTTTATAAGAATATTTGACAGTAGCTTAAGTCTTAATTTACTATCTATAATAAATTTTGTATGTATAATATTTAAAAGAATAGTAGTTACCTTTGCTTGTCCGTTGATATGCCATGATTAATAATTAGTTGTTCAACCATCTCAGCTCTGCTCAGTGCTAATCGAGGGTGTGTGCTACTGTTTAGATTCCTACTTAGATGTGTAGGTATTATATGGAGTTCTCTAAAAACATAATTAATGTTATTTGAAGGAAAATTTAAATGAATTTTGCAGTATACACGCTGAGTTACAATATTTTGTAATGGCCACCGTACCAAAACATTAAGTAACCAATTTTAACAATAGAAATTATAGTGATTTTGATGGATAATGTGCCAGCACATATATTTGTTATTAAGATGGATAGAACTAAGAAAAAGGGTTACCCATCTTTTAATGCTTTCTAATATGGCATATAAGGAGTTGAATATCTACAAAGTTCAGTACATACTCCATTTGCAATACTTTTGAGCACAACACTTCCTGATGTATCAAGATAAAAAAAAAACTGATTCTCAGATTCAAACGTCTGAATAATATGTTGGTGGCACTGTAAGTCTATGTCAAATTCGAGGTTGGCACGTTAGGTTTTGTGTCAGTTTGTGTGAAAAGTAATGCAAAAACTAACCTTCTAACCTTGAATATGACATAGACTTACAATGCCACCAACATATTATTCACACGTTTAAATTTCCACAGCCCGCTGACGATCAGTTATTACGCAATTCTTCAGTCGCAGTCTTTTTCATGCTTTTCGCTTTCACTAGAACATTAACTGTTTAGCTATCAATTCCAAAGAGCATAACTGGTTTTAACTGTCGTTATAGATTTTAGCAAATTGTTTCTGTGTTTGAAGTTTTTTCTTATACGGTTTTATGTAAACAAGGCACTAAAACTGAAAATAGACAAATTCCAAGGCATTACAGAGTTACGATCCTCAAATTAAAGTTAAACGAGAGTAAATCAATAAGTATTATACAAATGCAGATGCAGTCACGAATGTTTTATGAAACCCTCCCTGAAGAAGTAACCAAAAGAGAAAAAGAAGAAGCGAATTACTGATAGGTAACATCAATGGAAAAATGGGAAAAGCAGAACCAAATGAAGTCAGAAACTGGTGATAACAAATACGCTATTTAAAAAAAGGGAAGGCATTAGATGTATGTGGCTGCCATCGAACGGTATTCATAGGAATGAAATAGATCTTATATTGACAAGCAAACGACATATTGTAACAAACACATTAATAATGAACGGATTTGAGTTCGATTTAGATCATAGACTAGTACGGGCAGATATTAAAATAAGTGATGAGTGGGAAAGAGCTCAACGATACAGTAGAAAAAAATGTACCAATGAGATCGAAGGAAAGCAAATAGAAGACGCTAAACAATAGTTAGACCAGCATTGTAAACTCTTGTAAACTCAAACCGGGGACATACTGTATATAGTTCTTATAAGTTTATTATTAGTTATTTAACCAACAAGTGTGTTAATGAAGGCGATTAATAATGGAAACTGTTTAAAGCACGAACGAGCGATAGCGAGTGAGTGCCTTTAATAGTTGAGATTATTAATCGCCCATTAACAAACGAGTTTATTACAAAATGTTTTCGTTGACTGCAAAATCTTTTTTTGTGGCGAAAAATTTGATTAATACAACTAACCTCCATGCAAAATATCATCAAAACGTCAAAATCACAAAAACAGTTAATTAATGAAAAAGAGTGTATTAATCATAAACAGTGTATTAATGACGTCTATTAATCCATCCTTTTTTAGGAAAAATAATTCATTAATATTGAAATTAACAAGCGGTCAACGAAAAAATTAATTAATTAAAAGATCTTTCATTTTTCTAACTGCATTCCGATCGCTGCACTCGTTTTTCAACACCCTGTAATCTAGGAGACAAATTGAGCTCGCCCTGGAACGAAGTTTCCGGGTACAAACGGGAACGAAATGTGGAGTACGAAATGTGAGGAACGAAATGTAGGGAACGAACTTTCCGCAAACGTTTAATGCAGCTGTTAATGCTGATTGCTTCAGTTAATTTGCTCTAGTGTTCAATATTTGCTGTGTCTCGCAATACATAACAGTGTAATTGGCCTCCAATTGGATAAGTCACAATTTTTTGGTAGTTTTATTACCTTGCATCTAGTCTGGGTATTTTTTGCTTACCAAATTTTTTCAGTAGAATGTGTAATACTTAAACTAACGTTTCGGTATACTATTTATTTAACTTTGCAGTGATATTATCGTTTCTAGCAGCCTAGTTGCTTTTTAATTGTTTTATGGTATATTCTATTTCTTGTTTACTAGGTTTTTCTTCACTGCTATTCGGCTTTTTATTTCTTTATTTATGATGGTCCAGCATTTGTATCGTTTTCTCTTCTTTGTTTTCTGCAAGTAGTGATGCAACCATAAAAAACCGTTCCGTTTTTTTTTAAAACCTGTTTTTTTTGCAAAAAAAAAACCGAGCAGTCTGGTTTTTTTTTAAATAGGTTTTTTTTCAGAATTAAAGTGTAGTGAATAACAAGTAATATTCTTTGGAAAAACAAAAAACAGATATTTCTAAATAAAAATAATACATTTCATAGGTAAAGTGCATTATATTTATAATATCAAAAAAAAAACAAATATTTCTAAAGAAAATAATGTATTACATTTCATAGCCAAAGTGGATGTAGAAATTATAATAATGCAGAAATTACTCGCTAACAGACATGGCTGACTTGTCAACTGATTCGGAGTCAGTATCCATGCAGTTTACGTCGCCCATATCACTGTCTTATGACTTTGATGAATCGCTAATATTTAACATAACTTGATTCGTCGATCAGCTCGACAGTTTCAGAGCTTAAAGCAACTTCCAATAGTAGGGGTGGGGCGGGGGTGCTCTCATAGACGCATGCATACGCTTTGCTGTTCTGTGAGTAGTACGTAATACGAGTAGGCAGTAGGTATAAAATGTTACTGTTATTTATTAAACATTTGTCTAGTCTGTGCTGTAGTTTTCTTGAACCTTAAAGGGCATGCAAAATCAAAAAAAGTTTAAATTTTGTCGTTTGTTTACCTGCTGCCAACCATACCTACCAAAACGTGCCGCCAGTTACAAAAATGAATAAAAAACAAAAAAACGTTTTTGTAGTTTTTTTAAAAGGTTTTTTATTCGATTAAAAAAAAACGCGTTTTTTTACATCACTATCTGCAAGTATTCAGCTTTAAGTGTTTGTTTTCTGTAGTCATTTGTTTTCATCATCCCTGTTTTTCTTGTTTCATCAATTTGTTTTGTTGTTTCTACTGATAGCCATCCTTCCGTTTTATGCCATATTTAATCAATATTCTTGTTTTCTACTTCCTCTATTGTTCTTAATTCATTTCTTAGTTTAGCCTGAAACTTTGCAATTTTTTCTGGGTTATAAGTGTTTATGTGTATAGAATTTTAATATCCTTTCTTCATATGTTTTCTTTACTCTAAGACTAATTCCTAGTTTTGCTGTGACAAGCACATAGTCTGAACTTACATCACCACCCGTCATACATCTAACATATATTGAATTTCTCCATTTTCTTTCTATCATAATGTGATCTATCTGCTTTTTTGTTCACCCATCTGGAGACATCTATGATGCTTTTTGTATGATTCCTCCAATCTTAAAGCTATTTATGGTACAGAATTATATTAGTCTTTCCCCATTGTCATTCTTATTGTCTAGTTCATGTTTCCTCTCATCATTTTTTCTCTTCCTCACTTTTATTTTCTACTTTAGCACTCCGATCTATTACTTTTTCTATATCCCGTTTGTATTATTTGTATTACAGTTTGTACTTAGTCAAAAAAGTAACCTTTTATATCTGTCTGGTCTTTGTCGGTCCATATCTCTTTCTCTTTGTCGGCCATTGTCTATCCACTCCTGGATGTAGGCGTCTCCCATGTTTCCATGCCTTTCTGTCTTGTGCCACTGGTTGCCATTTGTATCCTGCTCGTTGCTTGATGTCCATCTATTGTTGTCTTGTCTAGCTACGTGGCCGACCAGTTGCCATTTGAGATCTGCAACCCTCCTCATCACATCTGTTAGTCTCGTCTGTCTTGGAATTTTCTTCTTATCTCGCAAACTAATATCCAACAAGGCCCTTTCCATGGCTCTTTGTGTCACTCTTAGTTTGTTCACACTGTTCTTTGTCACGGCCATGGTCTTTAGTCCGTAAGTCGCCACTGGGAGTATGCATGTATTGCAGACTTTGCGTTTAAGGTTTATGGGGATGCCAGAGTTTTTGAATATATATTTAAGTTTACCAAACGCTGCCCACGTTAGGCTTGTTCTGAATTTGATTTCTGCCGCTTGATTTTCCTTACCAATCTTTATAGCATGTCCGAGATATATATATTCATCTACATGTTCCAATGTTGTATTGTCCACGATAAGTTTTCTCTACTTTTACTTATCACTTTTGTTTTGCCGAGATTCACTTTTAGCTCAATCTTTTTAGGTTCTCGTTGATCTTTACTTGAAAAGTAGATTTGTCGTATAAATTTTTCAAAAGTGTCGAGTATCGAGGTCAATTCTTGCTGTGTCCATGGCTTTTAATTCTTTCGATGGAGTCGAAGGCCTTATGAAAGTCTTCTTTTTCTTCTTGTCTTCTCATTTACCGTAGAACATGGTGTTGAGGAGTTTTACACACTCTCACGATTTCTACTCTATGTCATTTCAAGTCACTATTATTACACGTTTGTTTACACTTTTATTTGTTACTTTTACACATTTTTTCCCTCTTCTTTCTGATCTTTGCAGCCTCTTTTGCTTCCCTCCAGCTTAGTCGTCTTTCATTAACGATCCACGTCATATTGGGTCGACCTCTGGGTTTTCTTCCCTCTGGCTTTGCTTCCCATATCTTTTTTAATTCTCTTTCATTTGGAATTCTAAACAGGTGTCCTAACCACCTCAGTTGGTTTGTTTAAATTTTCCCTTCGAGAGGTTTTACCTGCAGCCTTCTTCTGATTTCGGTGTTTCTTAGTCGGTCCCACTTGGTTATTCCTTCAATTCTCCTTAACTTTTAAAAAAGACCATCTTTCGATGGAATCAAAGGCCTTATGAAAGTCAACAAATGCCATATGCAGGGGAACATTGTACTCCGTAGTTTTTTCTATTAATGATCTTATTGTTTGGAGATGGTTGATTGTACTGTATCCCTTCTGAAAACGGCTTGCTCGATTGGTTGATACTAATCTAGTTTAGTTGTTAGTTGATTGGTTACTATTTTGGTCAAAGTTTATATAAGTGTGACAACAAACTTATGGGTAGATAATTTTCCACGTTTGTATTATCGCTTTTTTATAATAGTAGAATAACTTCTACATTTTGCCGTGAATCCAAAATATTTTCCTCACTTAAGCATGTATTGAGCAGCACCTTTAGGGCTTTCTCTATAATATCTCCTACCATTTTTAGCATCTCACATGTCACCCTATTTTCGCCGGGACTTTTTATATTCTTCATATGTTTTAGGGCTGCACGTATTTCCGATTTTGTTACTTCCGGGATATCTTCCGAGCCCACATTCCATATATGTGTTGTGGCAGCATTGGGATCTGGTATAGAGGAGGTGTATAGTTGGGTATAGAAGTTTTGAATGAGTGCTACAATGTTTGTCCGGTCTGACACAAGCTGCGTTCATTAATTACATCGCGGAGCGGAGCCTGAGCAGATCGAGTTTCAGTCACGTGACTACCGAGCATCAAATATCCGAAAGTATTTACCGAACGCTCAACTGTCACTTGTCACGAACTGCGCATGTGTCAAATTAAAACGCGGGGTTGAGAATTTGTATTCGAAATGGTTTCGCGATATGCTGAAATAATTGCTGTATTGAAAGTAGCAAATACGATATTTTTTGAAGAAGACGACGACGAAAAAAATATTATTCCTAAAGTGAACAACTATGCTGAAAAAATAGTGTCTCGCTTTTCTGATGAACAGTTTAGACAGCATTTTCGAATTTCTTCAAGTACGTTTGAAAACTTATTAATGAAATTGCAAACAGTACAAACCACTAATAACAACGTTACTAATGGACGTCCTGAAATAGCTACCGAAAAGCAATTATTGATAACTTTGTGGTGTTTAGCAAACTTGGAATGTTTTAGGTAAGTATACGTGTACATACCAAAGATCTTTAAGAATTATATTTAAAATAGTTAAATATGTAGAATCTCTGTTTAATTTTGAAAAGAAAATTTAAAATCATGTAAATACAATTATTATTCTTAGATCAGTAGCAGATAGATTTGGAGTCAGCAAATCCAGTTGTTGGGCTATTCTCTACAGAACCTGTAATACGTTACTAGAAATTAATCAACGTTACAAAATAATTGTGTGGCCATCTGCAGAACGCGCCGAACAAATTATTTCTGATTTTGAAGCCATAAATGGATTTCCTGGTAAGCTAATAAATGTTAATATTTTAGTAAAATCATTTAATAAGTGTATATCATTTTTAGGTGTTATTGGTGTAATAGATGGGTCACATATTCCCATATTAAAACCCAAAGAGCATCCTGCTTCGTACTTTTGTCGAAAGCAGTTTCATTCGGTGCTTTTGCAAGGGGTATGCGATAGCAAAAAACAATTTTTAGATGTTTTTGCTGGAATACCTGGTTCAGTCCATGATGCTAAATTGTATAAATTTTCGGATTTAAGCACTAGAATCAGTACCAAGTCGATCATCTTTCCAAATAATAGTCATATGATAGGTGATTTGGCATATCCTTTATCCACCAAATTATTGGTAGGATTTATAAATAGTGGTAATTTAACAGCAAGACAGAAAAATTATAATCATAAACTTTCCCAAATTTGAGTTGTAATAGAACACGCATTTGCTTACCTAAAAGGACGATTCAGAAGGCTTAAAATGTTGGAAACCATACGTTTAGACTTCATTGCACTGCTTATTGTTAGTGCTTGTATATTGCATAATATATGTATACTAGATGGTGACATACCTGACGATATGGTAGAACAAGAACTATTGCAGGATGATGCAGATATAATTATCAATCCACATAACGTAGTGGATAATGAGGCTGCTATTGTTAAAAGAAATGACATTGCTAATGCATTAGCTGTAGACCTGCGTTATAGCTAATCTTTTTTTTTAGAAACTATAAACAGTAAATACATGATTGTGGAATAATAGAAACGTTTATTTAATAATATTTAGTTTTTAAAATTTAAATTACATGTGAAAAGTAGTATTGCTACCAAAAAAAAAAACTAGGACTAGTTTTTAGCTGTGTGATTGAATTTTTAATTCTGGCTGGTAACTAAGTCATAACTGTATCTGTACGGTAATAGTCCTTTACCCTATATGGCCACCATTACCATACTGCAACCGACAAACTATTGAACAAACCATGGACGTTATGAATCATAATAGCTTTAGATGTCTTCTTCAAAGCATCTGCGGCAGTTATGATACTCATAACATTTCTAGATATGTTAATAGCTATTAAATTATATCAAAATGCAACTGTCAATCATACTTAGAATGAGATTAGTTTAAAGAGTTAGGATTATTTCTTACTTATAAGACGGTATAACTATTCAGAAAACTGCTCATTTATCTGGTTTTATACTTGTTTCATATTGTAGCGTCTGATATTAAAGTTTGATATGACACGACAGTTCTAGTTTTTTTTTAGTAACAATAGTATCTACATAAGCTTCCATTAATAAATATAAAGCAACACTTATTAATTAGCATTATTTTGTCTTTCAAGGCTTGTTGCAATTCTCTCAAGAATTTCCAGAAAACGATCTTGCCGTTGCATTCTTTCCTGATGACGACGTTCAATCGGGTTCACTCTGCGCCTCCTTCTTGCAAAAGAAGACTCAGTATTTTGTTCATCGGGTTGGACGTTAACGTTACCACCGTTGCTTGAGGATTCCAGTGCAGTCGCATTTGCAGTGTTTCCAGAAATAAGTAAACCCATATTGCTACTACATGTAGCAACTGGAGAAATCTCTGGTTTTTTAAATAATATTTTGTCCATCCTGTGAAAATACTCCCACTGCCTGGCTTGATTGCCGGAAGTGCTGTTATGTTGTTTAATTTCTTTATAGGTTTTAATCAGTGTTTTCCACTTGGTATCGCACTGGATCCAAGTCAAATTTATATGAAATTTCTCATTAATTTCTGTGGCCACTTTTTGCCACACATGTTTTTTAATTCCTCTTTCAAATTGAACTTCATTTTCCTCGTACAGATTAATTAACATTTGCGTGGATTCACGTATCCACAATTTCTTTTCCGAGGAAGTGGAAGCAACATTATCACCTGATGACTGATTTTGGGAAATTATAACATTCGTGTTAACGGGAGCAACAATCTCTCGAATGATTTCCAATTTTTCGCCTACAGTGTTGGAAAAAATGCCAAACTTGGCTAATTTATCCTGTTTAATGGCCTCAATGAAAAACTCGACTGTAAAGTTATCATCTAAAACGATTTTTAATTAACGAAAGATTTAGAAATTTACGAATATTATGTATAAGTGAAAAAACATACCATTCAATAATTTTTGAATTAACTTTTCATCGTGTTCGTCAAGCACAACTTTCACTCCGTTTATTACGAAATGAAGCAGCATTTTGTTAATAATATTATATTCAACAATAAACTAAGTTTTTATAAATTTACTGTAAAATGTGACAGCGTACAATTCAAAACTTAAATAACGCCGCCGTTCAATTGTCATGCGCAGATCCTCTGTTCGCTCGGTGGAAATACATCGAGCAAATCGAGTTACATCGAAACGCTCGCTCGGTACTTACCGAACGTGCACAGATCCCCTCGGCGGGCTCGCTACGTATTTAACGAACGATCTCGAGGAAACAGAGCTGTCAGAGGTACCTTTCCGAACGCAGTTACTGTAATGCCATAACGGTTTTTCATTTAGGTTATGATGTTTTTATCTAAGGATCTCTTGGACTACGAAATCTTCATATTAGTGTTGTTTTCTATGATGTTTTCTATAGTGTTTAGTATAGTTTTTGTGTTATGTGTTGTCGGTCCATATGTATTGATATAATAATCAGATTTCTAAATTTTCCTTTAAATCTAGCCTGCATGATTCGTTCCAATTCAGCTTCCCGTTCCAGCATTTTTTCCAGGTTTTTTGTTCTCCTTGGTCATTCCATCTACCTTTGCTAGTTCTCAATATTTTTGGCTGTACTTTGTTATTTCTCGGAAAATTTGTTCTGTTTTACTTATTTTAGCCACCGTTTTCGTTTCATTTTTACAATGCTTTCACCTACTTGCTTTCTTTCTCTTATTCTTGTCCGGTGGAGTGCTATTCACTCCTTTTTTGCACTACTGCGGAAAAATTATTTCGCACGATACTTAATCTAGTTACTTGGTTTTATCCATAGTAGCTGACTATTTGACTACTTGTCATTTTTCACATTTTGGGGTTATTGTCGTATTACTAGATTTTACAGGTTATATTAAGAAATGGTGCTTCTTCCGCAACCAACTTCATCGCCCACACCTTGCACACCCTCTTCTAGTTTTGCGATAACAAAGCCTTTTTTGGCCTCACTTAGAACGTGATTTGGCATTTTAAGTTTTGATGGCCGAATGTCAGTTGTGCAACTGACAATTGAGTGACTTTAGTCCACTTCATAAAACCATACTTACACAAGGCAAACAGACCATGCGAATGATTTTTTCCGCAATAGTACATGAACAGAACCGTAATTTCTATTTTGTTATGTAACCTGTATAACTTCCAACAAATTTACTGTCATTTGACAGAATAGAACGTTGTTTGCTTAAATATGGCAAATGTTTTCTAACCTAAAAGTATTTGGAAACAGTGTTGCCAACAGTTGAGAATCGGTTTCCACCAGAAGGTCAAATAAAATCTACCAGAATTCCACTAATAATAATTTTTTTTTTTGCCAGAATAATCTTTTATTCACAACTTCACAACAGCACAGATAAACAAAAGTAAAAAAAATAACGTTAACATTTAAAATATTTATTTCCTATTATTATTAAAAATAGGAAACAAATATTACAACACAAACATACAGTTGCTGTTAAAGATGTAAAGTACGTTTTTTTTCTATAATAAGTGTTACAATGTTGGTGGATATCTGATTAAAACGCTAGGAAATTTTTATACCCCTCGTGTTGGTAGAACTTTTTCAAAATTATGGTTATGTGTCAATTTTGAATGTCAAAGTTTCTTAATTTGAACTCTTGACAAATTTATTTTTTTAACATGGAATCATCATCATCAATAAAATCGGATAGAAAAAGAAAACCAAGAAATATTTTAAATGCAAAAATGAAGCAAGCGATATTAAATTATGACATATCTGTCAAAATAACAATCATTTTGTTGAAGCATCATATTTAATATTTACTTGAGAATAATCCTAGAAATTGTTCGTGGCATTAGGATCTGCCGCCAGGTTAATTTAAGCCTTGCTCATCTCCCGCTGTCCAGCAATCTATCATACTTAAGATTCTAATCTTGGATTGCATGTTATTTGTAAATACCATCTGCAATTTAAGACGGATGTCATTAGTTTATTGTTAGAGCTTTCGGCGAAATGCAGCTCTCTCTTGCGATGGTCAAGCATGTCCTTCCCCCTACCCCTAAAGGGGTGGTTTAACGAGTGTCCGAGTTTTCTTGGGCTCGAAGAGACAGACACGACCAGAGTCACGTTTAAGACACCGAGAGATATACATCTCTATATTCCGTACCGGCAATTTTAAATTTGTAATTATACAGTCCCCTTTTATCGTTCTTAGTGTTACATTGGTGTTTATATTGTAAATAAAGTGTTATTACAATTATATTCGTTGTGTTCAATCATTCACGACCGCGACGACTTGCGTGATTCTCCGCCGATATTTCGTTGTGCCCGTAAGATTCGGGTCGCAACACATTTTTTTAGTGGAAGAAAAGAACTAAAAATCTATGTACCAACATAATTAAAACTAGGGACCTGCAGGAATGCAATCCCCTAGAAAGTTGACCTTGAAAATTATTCTAGAAAAAAAATGTACAGTCGTGTGCAAATAAATCTGGGACAGTGTTTTCTTCACATGCAGATTCAGTTAAGAATTTGAAGAATATTTCCATGGATTTCCTCTTATCAGAGACAGTTACGGGTTTCAGTACCTGTTAAAGTTTAATGTAACTCTTTCTGATAGCAGGAAATCCATGGAGATATTCTTCAATTCTTAACTGAATCTGCATGTGAAAAAAACACTGTCCCAGATTTATTTGCACACGACTGTACTTTAGATTCCCAATTATGCTGCTTTAATTCACTTTTTAACACAAATATTGAATTTTTTATTCGTTAAAAGTCTCATTAACAAAATGCAAAGCGCAAGTGACATAAGATTCATGAGAGAACCCTCCTTTATAAGCTATTTTTACATGTTTTTCCCCTAAATACGAGCAGATAATTTAAAAAATCCCCCATTATGTATTATGTATTTGAACCAGATTTTTTCTCGCAAAATGCTATTATATCGAGAGATCCAAAAAAAACTGTTCCTCAGCAGGCTGTGGAATGAAAAGTCACGTCTTTACTTGTGTCGGATAATAATTAGTTGTCAATTTCTCTACGAATCTGGCAGATTGTTAAAAGATTTCTGCTCCTAAAAATGACGTTTCATTTTTATTTAACTAGTGAATCACCCGAGTTACGCTTCGGTTCTCAAATTTAGAAGAGATTCATTAATATAAATTAAAAAAAAGATGCACCGGCCGGGAATCGAACCCGGGCCGCCCGCGTGACAGGAGAACATTCTACCACTGAGCTAGGAAACTTTGTTGAACTTCGCGCTGCTGTAGTGATATTTAATGAATCAGTTGAGTTTTGCTAATTTGCCAATTTAATTAAAACCTTTTTTGAAAATAAAAACCGGCTTACGATCTAAGTCTAACAATTAGCAACATTTTAAGCCATCATACAACTTAATCGGTCCAGTATCGTCGGAGGAGCTAGCGAACCAAGATACAAAGAGATCAACGATTTTATGTAGTGGATTCCAGCTGACACAAGTAAAGACGTGACTTTTCATTCCACAGCCTGCTGAGAAACAGTTTTTTTTTAATCTCTCGATACTTCCTTGAATTATAGCCAGCTTTATCAGTTTCCGCTAAGCGTCAGCGGGTATGAATGAAGCTAGCCATGCTTCAATAGCGTTGACATTGCTTTTGACTACTAGTTTATAAAATTAAAGAAAAATACCAGGAATTCACTAAAAAATTTGTTTAATCTACCAGATTTTCTACTATCCACCAGATTGAAAATTAGTCCACTAACTGCCGGTCTTATAAAAACCACTAATCTGACGTTAACTTTAATTCGCTGTTAAAATAAACAAAAGCACATCAAAACGTCAGTGCTTATGACATTTTATTCATTGGTAAACAAATGTTGATGCGCTTTTGTTTATTTTAACAGCGAATTAAAGTTAACGTCAGATTAGTGGCCTTTATAAGACCGGCTGTAAATACGTGTTTCATTTTACTAGATTTAGTAGAAAATCTACTAAGTTGGCAACACTGTTTGGAAACCATAACCTCAAATGTAAGCCTTGTTTAAATACAAGAAAGTAATTTTACACAGCTAAATTGGGGAAACTTCCATGACCACCCTTCATTCAAAAAAAATGTGAACAGGGTATAGTTTTGTCATCACAGTTGCTAGCTAGTAGGCAACAACTTCCTGTTAGTTCACGAACAGGATGCCAAGCCTTAGTTTACCTTGCTCGTTTTGTGATGGTTTGATCTTAGAGCTTGGCTTTTCTTTCTTCTCAACGTAGAAAATTATGACACAATTTAATCAAGAACTAGCTAGAACCAAAATGAGGAGAAAATGCTAAATGTGTGGTAAAGGAAAACGATCAGTACCTATCTAGTTCAGGTACAAACTTTTATAATAATTTCTGTTCAAATAAATATTCAAACCCCTATGTCAATGTTTGTAATACACATACATAGGAGCCTAATCCAGACCCTTTATACTGTTATGTGTCAGTTTTGAAAATGTAATCGGACAAAAACAATTACCTAACATTTTTGCAGTCTGCCATAGTAAGAATCGTGTGTACAGCCATGTGATGTATCCTAGTGCTAGTATCTCCAGATTTAGTTAATAGTTCAGGTAACAACTTGTCTACACTTCTTGCAGTCTCCGCTGGAGAAACCCTGTGAAATTATAGGTAGTTTTAAATATCACTTACAGGCACTTTTAATACAATACTCACCTGCCAGGCACAAATTGAACAAAATACAATCTTATAACTTCATTTGCTAAATTATAAACAGAAAATACTTTGTCCCTTAGGGCACGATGCAGTAGAAATATCGCAGCTCTTCCAGTTTTATTTGCAGTATGCATACGAGTATTGCTATATGTAAGTAACTCATCTTTTAACCTGTGTAAACCTTCTTCTTTATCTAAGTACTGCTTAGAATAGAATTTTTCCACTAAGTCATTACCGAAAACCAATATTGGAAGTGCAGCTTGTTTTCTCTCACGTTCCGTTAGTTTTGAAGTAGTTTTGCAATCATAATCCATTTGACATTCACGCAGAAACTCATTCGTTTGGGAGCTGTACAGTATGATTATAGTATAACATTAATTAAAAAATAAACAACTTACTGCCTTAATGTAGGCAAAGGCTTGTCTTCGTATTGTTCATAACTCGTTTTTATAATAGCTCCAGCAGACTTATTTCTTCTTCTAAAGGAACCTCTGGTTTGAATGTTAGTGGGGCTTCCGGTGCTTGGCGAACCAGTTTTTGGACTTTGGTGCCGTGGATTATGGAGGGGAGAAACTGGGCCCTGATAAATATGTGGAGTATTTGGTGAACATGCTCGTTTGTCACCAGGAATCTTTAAAGTGGGTGATATTGGATTTTTTCTTGAATCAATGTCGTCCGTACATTCGTCATTTTTTGGGCAAATCTATGTTAAATTAAAAAAAAATTAATTGACTATGAGATCCATATTCCTTGGAATATTTAGATTGTTTAATTTTAAATACCTGAAGGTACTTACTCCATTTAATTCTAGAAGTTGATCGATAAACAAATTTCTGTATGCTTCAACTCGAAATTCCTCCATTTGGGTCTTTTTATGTCTAGCTCGTTCATAATCCTCCATTTCAATGGCATGGCGTTTTTCTAGATCATATTTTCCAAGCCTTTCTCCGGCTGTGCGCAAGCTCTCCATAGCTTGCTTCAATTTCCTTGCATATTCAAAGCGCTCACCTTAAATTTAGAAACGTTATAATGGTACAGTTGCAGTTAATGCACTTACTTAAGACTGCTAAATGTTTCTTTAATTCCATTTCTCTAATTATCTTAGCGACATCTGTATCTACATACATTTCAAAGGCCAAATCGTCATAAGGAGAAACATATTCGGGATCGTTAATCAAGGCATTTAATTTTTCATTTACTGTTTCTGCATTTGACAGTTTCCTACTTTCCAGCTCATTGCCTAATATATTTATGGCTATTAAACTGACCTTAAACAAACTACATTGATACATTTATTTACAAAGTACTGCTAAATTACCTGGTTATTTATATTATAGGCATTGCTATGATTTTTACCAAGTTTTAGTTTCAGAAATGAAGCTACACACGTTGGTACGCTAACAGACTTTAATTCTCTACTTTTAAAGCCAGTACTTTGATTATCGGATAATGTAATATATCCCAAGTAATCCCACGAGATGTTTGTTACGTCTTCTACTGTGTTTGTATCTTGGTTGCTTGCAAATAATTCTATTTTGGAAGCTGAAAAGATTGAGCAGTACTAAATAATGGTGCAATTGTTTAAAGCATAAACTTACGAATCAAATATTGGTGTGCTAATACTTGAATTTTTGTTAGAGTACATTGCTTTTCCAATTGTAACGTAATTTCTTGCGGATAATCACAGTTTTTTGGCGACTGCCATCCTTTTACTATTGGCCCATGACTATTAAGTTCGCTAGCTCTAAATTTTGGGTCCTCACCTTAAATATTCAAATTTTACTAGCCCTTTTAAATCGAAACTTTCAAATTACCTGTGGCATGTATCACACTAAATTCAATTTTTTTTGGCATAATTACTTTCCCATTATTTTTGTATTAGGTATTTTGAAAATATTGGAAAAGTCTAGTCGAGTGCATGAACACTTTCAAATTGGAATTGCGACTCGCTCGCTGTTCCTACGTATAAATTGTGTTTCTTATATGTTTAGAAATATCACAATTATTGATTGTTTTCACGAAAACCCTCACGTGGTTGGAAAACGTTTTTTAAATTATTACAGTTGCTTTTGTATTGATTTTTCGCTCTCATTTTCCTTTTTGTTCCAAACGTTTTCAGCACAGTTAGTAGCAGTGTTGCCAGATCGAATAAACGTTATTATCGTACGACAGTAATAAAAATTATCGTACATTATCGTACATTTTATCCTATTATAATATTTTGGATAGCACTTAGCAAAATATAACTACAAGAGTGAAATAATTCTGAAATAAATCCGATTTTACCTGGTATGTGTGGTAAAAAGACCGATTGTAAATCGACGATAAAGTGCTAATAATTAAACCGCGAATCGAGAATGCCTACGGGATGCATTTTTTGTGAAAGATACAAGTCGAAAGTGGGCATGTGGAAAATTGGTGATGTATGTGATCAGCTTGTTATCATAAATAATAACAGCACCGAATTAAATTTCAGCACCTTGTGATTAATACCGATTCAGAAAAAATATCTGCACGTAACTAGCATGTCGAAAATACGGTCAATATTAATACTTATCTGCCAAATTTGTGAGAATTTTCAATAATAACAAAATTATCGTACATTTTGCCATTATCGTACATGTGCTATCGTACATCGCAGGAATGGTAAAATTATCGTACAAAAACGATAATTATGGTACGTCTGGCAACACTGGTTAGTAGCGAACTCTGTGGAGTTTCACTAAAGTTACAGGGTCGTATTACTGGTTGATTTGCAACCCTGTAGTGTTTATATGTTCAATTAAAACGACCGTAAATTGCATTTTTATGACGTGGTTGCGGAAATTAAAAAGAGAACTTAAAAATAATGTTTGTTACGAAAGTATGGAAACTTTAAACTACAAAATGCTTATCTATAGATGGAAATGTTTAATTTTTGAACTTGCAATTCGGCCAAAAACAATTTTGTGTTTTCTGTACGTTTTCTCAAAAATATGTTAGAAGCGGTCAACACGGAATATAAAAACATATCTGTAAGCGTCGCTAAAGAAAGCGAAACCACAGTCTATACCGGGTGAGTTTTTTAAAGTGTTACAAGGCGATATCTCGAAAACGCTTTACAATATTTTCATGAAATTTTTGTGAGGTAATAGGGAGATGGGGGGACATATAAAACATATTTTCGACATTTACCTCTTTTTTGTGTTTCGAGGGGTGGGGGTAACTTTAGAATTTTAAATAGGATGATGCACTTTTGTTTAGAAAATTCGAATCTACGTAAAAAACTACGTAGATGCACAAAACATTTTTTGATTTCCTCTTTCGGTTTTGATAGAAATTAAAAAATAAATACATTTTACCAATAAATCAAGTTCACTTATTTCAAAATTAGAATTCGTTTCCATAGAAATGCGTTAGTTCTACTTAAGTAAGTTGAGAATTTTGACGTTTTAACGAAAATTTCACATTTTTTGAATTTTATAACCTAATAAATCATAATTCCGTAAACAAAAGCTAATCAAAAAATCGTTTGCAGACATACGTAGTTTGTTACGTAGATTCGAATTTTATAAACAAAAAAGTACATTATCCTTTTTAAAATTCCAGTTACCCCCCACCCCTCAAAACACAGATAGGAGGTAAATGTAAAAAATATGTTTAAATATGTCTCCCCATCTCCCTATTACCTCACAAAAGTTTCATGAAAATATTGTAAACTGTTTTCGAGATATCGCCTTGTAGCACTTTAAAAAACTCACCCGGTATAACAAAATATTGTTATATAACACAAGCAAATTGCGCGCTACGCGCACGTGAAATAGGATGCGCGAAAGGTCAAGCTCCGATCCGAGCGCTAAGATAAGAAAAACAAAACCTAAACAAATATAAACATCTGCGAAGCCGGAACGTGAGATTTTATTTTGTGCCACAGACACACAGATTAAGATTAAGGAAAATTATATTATAGATGTGAGCAAACGAAAATGAAATCAAGCTTGGCTTTGAAATATTTGTTTTATGAATAATATGTTGATGGGACTGTAAGTCTATGTCAAATTCGAGGTTAGCAGGTTAGGTTTTCCGTCAGTCTGTGTCAAAACTGAAGCAAAACCTAACCTGCTAACTTCGAATTTGACATAGACTTACAGTCTCACCAACATATTATTCATAAAACAAATATTTCAAAGCCAAGCTTGATTTCACTTTCGTTTGCTCACATGCTAGATTGTGGCGAAACTCATCTACTGGTTCCCTTTTTTCGACAGAGTCGCGGTTTTAAATTATTTGTGGCAAAATAATTCCGAAGAACGAAATGTTTGTCAAAAATAGTAAATTTTAAACTTTGCCCGCGCATTTTTATTTTCCTGTACCATAGTATGGTGAAGTGCTGGAATTATGCAAAAATGCTAAATTGACAATTTTGTTCAAATTTTTTATTTAGAGGTTTGATAATTACACCATCTAGATATTTATAAGTTCGCGTTTAGCTTTCGGAAAGTAAGGTCGTCAAACCAGAGTGCCGAAAGTGATACGTGTGATAACCGATATCGCTGGCCGTGAAGCCAGTGATTTATTACAGATTAAATTATACTATTTACATTTTCCAATAGAAACTCTCCAATTTACAATGTCATTTAGCCAACCTAAAGTACGTTTTGTTCCTATAAAAATTTTCAAGGTCAAAGAATTTAGGGTTTATGCTGGCATAACTTGGATTCCTTTAAAAAAATATATGTTTGTAGAATTTGTTTTAGTAACTTTTTAGAACTAAAAATTGGTGGAAAATTTAAAATCTGGCATTAAAGTTCTATGTACACTTGCTTTCAAAACTTTCGCGTACACCTATTTTTCGCTGTATTAAATCAGGGTTGTAATTAATCAACTCTGACATTTAATTTTTTGAAAAGTCAAAATGCCTCGACTGACAGAGCACATGCTGTCAATGTCATCTTTAACCTAATCTCAAAATTACCTGTTCACACAGCTAAAATTTTGCAAAATCGTTGTTACTTGATTTTGAATGTGCACGCGAAAGTTTTGAAAGCAAGTGTACTTCAAAAGCTCTTGCTAATCTTTCGTAAACGTTTTCTTCTGGTATGTTAGCATGTAGATCCAACAGTTCCTCTGCACACTTCAGATATGCTTTTTTTTACATTTAATTTTAAAAGATTCCGTTTTTAGGCGTATTCCGTTTCAAAAAAAAGCTGACAATTTAATTTTAAATGTCAAAATGACACAAGCCGTTTACAGAAAAACCTGACGACAATAAATTTTCTAATAATCTAAAAAAAGCAGTTTTGCCAACTTTATCTTGACCTTGAAAATTTTTATAGGAAAAAAATGTACTTTAATTACTGCCTGCCGGGTCAAGTAAGTCAACAACAATTAACTTACCAACCTATGTCAAACATGTCCCAACAAATTTATCAAGTGCCCAATCACTTAACACAGCTGCCAGCTTTTTCGTACTCACAACCCATAAATAATTTACAATCAGTGAACAAACCTCCTTATTATGTAGAGCAAATAAATCCTAGTGCTATACAAAATTACGCATGGGAAACAGCTACCAATAAACGCAATAGAAGTCCTGATGGAAATCAAGGCCAAGCAAATAAAGCTCAATACTGGCTAGGAGTTCCAACAAGCAATAGATACGATCAGTTAACTGCAGCTAGGGATGACAAAGAAACCAATGAAGATAAAAACAAATCCACTCCCAAGGAACCGCAACCGCCGCCTATTTTTATTGCAGAAGTCAAAAATATAAATCCATTAACAACACTGTTAAATGAGATAGCCAAAGACAACTTTACCCTTAAAGCTCTTGGAAATGAGCAAGTTAAAATACAAAGCAAAACAAGTGTAACGTACTCTACCATCGTTAAAGAACTCACTTAAAGAAACACGCCATTTCACACCTACAAGCCAAAACAGGAAAAAAACTTGCATTATTCAATCGACACCAACGAAATCAAACAAAATATTGAAGAGATGGGACATGAGGGTGCGAGTGTCTGGAACATCAAGCATGGAATTACTAAAAACCCTGTTCCAATGTTTTTAGTAGAGTTAAAACAGAAAGAGAACAATAAAGAAATTTATAAAACTAACGTATTACTACACACAAGCGTGGTAGTGGAAGCCCCACATGCAAAAAAACAATACCGCAATGCACGAAATGCCAACGCTTTGGGCATACGAAGAACTACTGCCACACAACTCGAGATGTGTAAAATGCACACAATTCCACAATACAATATAATGCTCACGTAAAAAGAAAGATGACAAAGTACAATGCGTAAACTGCAACGGAAACCTCCCTGCGAATTACATAGGCTGCATTATACATAAACAATTGCAAGAAAAACTGTATCCGCGACTGAGGAAAGACATTGGAACACCCTTTAAAAAACGCTACACCCAATCTGAAGTAATACCTGGAATATCATACGCCAGTAAGGTAAACCCGCAACCATACCAAATAGTTAACAGCATGGCAGAAAACACCAGCTTACAAAATCAAACTGTACATAATAATCAACAAACGAGCGACATGGAAGAGATTAAAACCATGATGACAAATCTGATAACACAAATGGGTACTATAATGAATCTCCTCACCACGCTAATCAGCAAAATGCCTTAATGGCTCGATCGATCAAAATAGCTGCTTGGAACGCCAATGGACTAAGCCAACACGTACATAAAGTCAAAATATTCGTCGATAACAGTGACATAGACGTACTGCTTATCTCTGAAACGCATTTCACGAACAAAAGCTATATTAAGTTTCCAAAATACAATATTTACAACACTAACCACCCGGATGGCACAGCGCATGGCGGAACTGCAGTAATAATAAAAAAACAACATAAAACACCATGAACTTGAAAAATTCCAGAAAAATCACCTCCAAGCAACGACGGTATTAATATGAGATAAGACCACTCCATTTAAAATCTCTGCAATTTACTGCCCGCCTAAGTACATAATTACTGAACAAGACTACACTTACTTCTTTAAAACTCTGGGCAACAAATTTTTCATAGCAGGGGACTTCAATGCCAAGCATGTTCAGCGGGGCTCACGTGTTACAAGAACCGATGGAAGGCGATTACTAGCTGCTACACAAAAAAATAATCTAAACTACATATCTACTGGCGAACCTACATACTGGCCCACAGATCGCAGGAAAATCCCAGATTTAATCGACTTTGGCATAATAAAGGGCATCAATACTAGACAATGCGAAATTAAATCTTGCTTTGAGCTAGCTGCAGATGCAGACCACTCAGCTATTATAATTACAGTATACTCAGCTATAGTAAAACCAACACAACCACCCACACTCTGAATTAAAAACATAGATTGGGAGTTCTTCCAAAACAGACTGGAATACCTAATAAACCTGGAAGTGCCTCTCAAAAGCGAGCACGGCATAGAAAAAGCAGCTATGGAAGCTACGGAGCTGATATAGCAAGCTTCTTGGGAGGCTACACCTGAGTTACAAAACAACTCTAAGAACAAGAACAAAAACTGCCGTATTCTTCTTAAGGAGAAGATCGCAGAAAAACGGCGAATTAGAGCGTATTGCCAAATTACCAGATCGGATGCAGATAAGCGAATTGAATAGAGCCTCGAAACAACTAAAGAAACTCTTGGTTCAACATAATAACAAAAGCATACAAGTTTACTTAGAAAACCTTACACCAACCGAACAAATTCACTATGGAAAGCGGTGCGAAAAATAAAGAGACCAACCGTACACATACCACTTATCACAAACGAAGATGGTAGCTGGGCCCAAAGCAATAAAGACAAAGCAACTGCTTATGCGAAACATCTAACCAAGGTATTTAATCCTTATCCTTCCCAGTGTCCAGAAGAGGAAGAAGAAATTCTTAGTTTCCTAAAATCTCCATACCAAATGAATCTACCGCTCAAGCCACTAACAATAAACGAAGTAAATGAAGTAATAAACAAGAAGATCAGCGCCAAAAAGCTCGTGGGTATGATCTAATCATCGGGGAAATAGTTAAGAAACTACCGGATAAAGCGACCCATCATCTAACACAAATATACAATGCAATTGTAAGAACAGGACATTTTCCTAACATATGGAAAGTCGCCCAGATAATTATGGTTCCAAAGCCAGGAAAGCCCCCAGATGAAGTAACGTCACACAGACCCATAACACTCCTACCAGTCTTGTCGAAAGTATTCGAAAAATTGATTTTGTTGAGAATAAAACCAATTTTGGAGGAACAACAATCAATCCCTAACCACCAATTCGGTTTCCGAAACCAACATGGAACAGTCGAACAAGTGCATCGATTGATCAACAAAATTCGACCACAATAAAAGGTGTTCCCAGGTACGTTCATCTTCATGTGTATAGAATAGACCCCAAAACAACGACAACTGACATTATACAATTAATGAACAGTAATTTCCCGGAAGTAAAATGCGAGGCGCTAAAATCGAAGCATCCAGAACTCTATTCATCGTTTAAAGTGAGTGTGCTAGAAGACAATTTTAAAAATGTGATGAATGCTGATATCTGGCCGTACGGTGCATGCATACAGCGTTTTTTAGAGATACGACCGAAGCAGGACCATCAAAGCGGGTAATTTTCGATCCAAACATTATGCTGTTAAATTGCAACACTTTAAATATGACAAAAATTGACCAGCTTGAAGTGGACCTTTGTGAGTATCCAAACTTAAACGTCTTGTGCTTCAACGAAACTGTTTTAAAACCCGACTCAATTAACTTTCTCCATATAAGTGGTTATAAGTTGAGTAGTTTTTACTGCCGACCCTATTTAAAAGGGGGAGGTGCTGCAATTTGGACTAAGAGCAATTTAGATGTAAAACCTATCAATCTTGAACGGTACTGCGTAGAACAGCACTGTGAGGTTTGCGCTATCGTATGGAAAAGAAACGGTGCCAAAAAAACTATAATCGTAAACTGCTACAGATCACCATCTGGTGACCTTCATATTTTTTATAATAAAATTGTTGAAGTGATGAATAAGCTATGCACACCCATTGTTAATCTAATACTTTGTGGGGACCTTAATATCGATTCCTATAATGTCTCTAACGAATTTGTTTATATGTGTAACCAGCTCACTTGTTGTAATCTCAGGCCGCTTGTTAAATGGCCCACTCGTGTTACTAATACAACTGTAAAAACAATAGACCATATTTTTATTAACTATAAAAATGAGGGGCTGGCCTGTGTGTTTGATAACGTTATCTCAGACCACAGAACTGTCCTTCTAGAGCTGCATTCTGCTGGTGGTGAAAGCACTGGTCATAGTAAATCAGAACCGGTCTCAAAATACACATATCGCAGAATCTTTAACGATTATTCCATATCACAATTTAAAGAGATATTTAACTCCATTGTCATAGATTACACCGGGTATGTTACCCCTGACGAGATATTCGATGTTTTTTGGACCCATTTTGTACATTGTTTTAATGTTGCTTTTCCTGTAAAAAGGTTACCTCTTAAGATTAATAAAACGCATAAGATCATGTTCTCTACAGAACTGCAAAAAAATTACGAACGACTTAAAATCTTAAATTGCATAAGAAAGTGTACTGATGATATACGCGTTACACATGAATACAAAAACTTAAAAAAAATGGTAAATCAGTCCATCATAAACGAAAAAAAATTATATTATTCAACATTAATTAACAACGCTGCTGATAAAACCAGATGTCTTTGGGGATTAGTAAATAATCATTTAGGAAAGAACAGAAAAGACGCATCTATAGAGATAGTCTATGACGGTAAAAAAATAAATGATACAACAGAAATTGCAAATATTTTTGGTAACTATTTTGCTAATTCTACAGCAGCCTTAATAGCAGACGCTTTTCCTAATCATCTAGTGAAATGTACAACATCTAGAAATATACTCAATAAATCTATGTTTTTCTCCCCTGTTACAGAGGATATGATCGTAAATGTAATTTGTCAACTACCAAATAAAAAATCTACGGGAATTGATGAAGTTCCTGTAAAAATAATTAAAGAATGCAAGCTTGAATTAGCCTATGTTATGGCCTTGCTAATTAATTGTTCCGTCAGCTGTGGTCAGTTTCCAACCTCCCTAAAAACAAGCAGAGTGGTTCCCATTTTTAAAAAGCATGATCGTACAAACATTTCTAATTATAGAGCTGTTTCAATTCCGAGTGTATTTTCGAAAATAATCGAAAAGATTGTATATGAAAAATTAACTAATTTTTTTAACGAACATAAAATATTCGCTAAATGCCAGCATGGATTTAGGCGAGGTTATTCAACGGAAACGGCCACGACTGATTTTGTACAGTGCGTACATGATAAGATGGATGCAGGTCAGCATGTGTTCGCTGTTCTATTTGATATTTCTCGTGCATTTGATACCATGAATCATGCATTTTTATCAAGTAAGTTGTTCGCGTATGGTATCAGGGGGCCTATAAATGATTGGATTTTATCATATGTAAGAAATAGGTCTCTGGTCGTAAGCATAAACAATACAGTTTCGCGGCATTTTAATGTTAATCTCGGGACTCCGCAGGGAGGAACACTAGGTCCGCTGCTTTTTCTTATTTTTATGAATGATGTACCTGAATACATTACCGAGCATGCTGAGATATTCATGTATGCGGATGACACCACAATTGTGGTATCTGCACCCGATGTTGACGTTGCGAAAGGAAAAGTTGGTTTGATTTTAAGCGCATTTGGAAGATGGTGCAATACCAATAAATTAATAATCAACATAGATAAAACGGTTTGCCTAAAACTGTCATATGGTACCCGCAAAATTGAATACACCAAATTTAAAGTCAATGACTCTGAAATACAAGTAGTACCAGCTGCAAAACTTTTGGGTATTGTGTTTGATGATAGACTGGATTTCACCAGCCATATTGAAAGCGTGTGTTTGAAGCTGAACCGATGCTATTTCGCATTGTCAACATTAAAGCACAAACTAAATGCCGAGGCTCTTCTGTCAGTCTACTATGCGAACGTGTACTCGGTAATTAGTTATAATATTCTTGTATGGGGACAGGCCACAGAGATATCACGTGTATTTGTAATACAAAAACGTATAATACGATTGTTATATAATTTAAACTATAGGCAATCATGCCGAGATGTATTTAGGAATAGGGAACTGCTCACCGTTGCGTCAATTTATCTGTACAAACTTCTCACTTTCGTTCATAATAATTTACATGTGTTCAATAAGAATAATGATTCTCATGAATATCCCACGAGGTGTGGAGGGAACCTTAGGCCAAATAAATGTCACCATGCTAAATACAAAAAGTCTCCCTTTTATGCTGGGTGTATTTTTTATAACAAGCTACCCGCCGATTTGAAGGACACTAAATTGGCAAAGAATTTTAAAGTAAAATTAAAAGACCTTTTGTTAGCAGGATCCTTCTACAGCCTCGGGGAATATTTGAATTATCACAGATAAATGATCTGAATAGATAGGCCCGATAGATTTATTTTACTCTTAAATTATAATTTAGTGCTATGTGACAATGTACATCCATTGTAAATGGGAAAGTGCAATAAACTTTATTATTATTATTATTATTATTATTATTATTCATAAGGATCTAGAAGGTAGCAGATACTGTTCGGCTGTTTTTTTAGACTCAACTCAGACCTTCGACAAGGTATGGCACCAGGGACTTCAATATAAATTTAAAAAAAACTATTACCTCATCACTTCTACGAAATCATGAAATCCTACTTATCAAACAGACAAGTTTTCGTCAAATATAAAAACGAATTCACAAAACTATATCCAATTCACTCCAGAGTCCCTCAGCGTAGCGCTCTGGGTCCTTTGCTATACCACACCATTTTTTTTAACATTTTCTTTTGTTACGTGAATTGTAAGTTAACATCGCATGCTTTTATTGCTGTTAGTAGACTTGTGGATCACCAACTTCTATCCTAAACTTATTCTCCTACTTGAATTATAAGCTGACGCCGCTACCCTTTATTACTGTTAGTCGACTTGTGGTTCACACCAACTCCGTTCCTAAACTTGTATTCTGCTTCGTAAATTGTAAGTTAACACCGCGGCTATTTATTGCTGTTAGTAGACTTGTGGTTCACACCAACTTCTTTCCTAAACTTTTATTATGCTACGTAAATTATAAGTTGACATCGCGGCCCTTTATTGCTGTTAGTAAGCTTGTGGTTCACACCAACTTCTTTCCTACACTTTTCTTCTACTATGAGTATCATAAGTTGACATCGTATCCTTTTTTTTGCTGTTAGTAGACTTGTGCTGCTCTCCAATTTCTTTCCTAAACTTTTCTTCTGCTACGAGTATCATAAGTTAATATCGTATCTCTTTATTCGTGTTAGAACACTTGTGGTTTAAACCAACTTCTTTTCTTAACTTTTATTCCTCTACGTAAATTATAAGTGGGCATCGAAG
Organism: Agriotes lineatus; assembly: GCA_940337035.1. Taxonomy (NCBI): domain Eukaryota; kingdom Metazoa; phylum Arthropoda; class Insecta; order Coleoptera; family Elateridae; genus Agriotes; species Agriotes lineatus. The sequence continues at coordinate 72,511 of CALNHX010002911.1, read as the reverse complement.
TTCTTTATTGCTATTAGTAAGCTTGTTGTTTACACCAACTCCTTTCTTAAACTTTTATTCTGCTACTTGAATTGTAAGTTGACACTGCGACCCTTTATTGCTGTAAGTAGATTTGTGGTGCACGCTAACTTCTTTTCTAAACTTGTCTTCTGCTACGTGTATCATAAGTTGGCATCGTATCCTTTTGTTGCGTTTAGTAGACTTGTGGTTCACACCAACTTCTTTCCTAAACTTGTATTGTGCTACGTAAATTATAAGTTGTCATCGCGGCCTTTTATTGCTGTTAGTAAGCTTGTGGTTCACACCAACTTCTTTCCTACACTTTTCTTCTATTATGAGTATCATAAGTTGACATCGTATCCTTTTGTTGCTGTTAGTAGACTTGTGCTTCTCTCCAATTTCTTTCCTAAACTTTTCTTCTGCTACGAGTATCATAAGTTAATATCGTATCTCTTTATTCGTGTTAGAACACTTGTGGTTTAAACCAACTTCTTTCCTTAACTTTTATTCCTCTACGTAAATTATAAGTGGGCATCGAAGTTCTTTATTGCTATTAGTAAGCTTGTGGTTTACACCAACTCCTTTCTTAAACTTTTATTCTGCTACGTGAATTGTATGTTGACACCGCGACCCTTTATTGCTGTTAGTAGATTTGTGGTGCACGCTAACTTCTTTTCTAAACTTGTCTTCTGCTACGTGTATCATAAGTTGGCATCGTATCCTTTTGTTGCGTTTAGTAGACTTGTGGTTCACACCAACTTCTTTCCTAAACTTTTCTTCCACTATGAGTATCATAAGTTGACATCGCAACCTTTATTGCTGTTAGTAGACTTGTGGTTATCACCACTTCTTTTCTAAACTTTTATTCTGCTACGTAAATTATAAGTTGACATAGCGGCTCTTTATTGTTGTTAGTAGACGTGTGGTTCACACCAACTTCTTTCCAAAATTTTTATCCTACTATATGTATAATAAGTTGACATCGTATTCCTTTATTGCTAACAGAAATCTTATGGTTTACTCCAACTCATTTCCTAAATTTTTATTCTGCTACGTAAATTATAAGTTGACATCGCGGCCCTTTATTGCTGTTAGTAGATTTGTGGTTCACACCAACCTCTCTCCTAAACTTTTATTCTGCTACTTGAATTATAAGTTGACACCGCAGCCCTTAATTGCTGTTAGTAGGCTTGTGGTTCTCACCAACTTTTTTACTAAAGTTTTATTCTGCCAGGTGTATCATAAGTTGACATCATATCCTTTCATTGCTGTTAGTAGACTTGTGGTTCGCACCAACTTCTTTCATAAACGTTTTTCTGCTACGTGTCTCATAAGTCGACATCACAGCCCCTTATTGTTATTAGTTGACTTTTGATTCGCGTAAACCTCTTTCTATGCCTCGCATCTTTCATAATTTTACTACGCCCGCTAAGAGGGGCCCCGCCGACGACGCTGTCATATTCTAACATACAAGTGGCATGAAACTGCCGAAATAACACAGAGCCAGCCGAACGAAGCCACCGGCACCATTTTACGTAATTGTAGCATTCAAGACGTCCACCTCACTTGTGGGAATATTAAGTACAATCACACACATCTGTAATAAGGAATACTCGATCTCATGGCGTTGTTTCTTTTTGGTGGGTAAAGCCGATACACTCAGTAATAACACAAAAAACCAATACACAACGCAGGCCAAAACAGATTAAATTCTATTAAAGTGTATACCATTATACTACATATAGTCTGTTCAGTAAACACAGACGCACTTTATTTTTTTTAAGTTGGCATATGCATACAATTTTTGTACTAGGGATTCTGTATTTTGTTTTGCATAGGTTTCCACACCTGCAAAGGAGGGGGGGGGGGGTTGAATTGAAAAATGACAATTAATATTTCTCATTATTTCAGTGTCACAGTAGATATTTTTCAGGCAATTCTCCCCTGAAGTTTTATAAAATGTAAGAAATATACCTATTATTAAATGCTACGTCGATAGCATCCAACACAGTATTTCTATAATATCCTTAATAGTAAAATTAAAATAGTATTTGGTAACTTAGTAATTTATTAGTTACCACGGTGAAAGTTGTTTATTTTACTTTGTCTCCCAAGGTGGAGAAAAACCACTTCACGACCTAAAGCTAGGCCAATAATGGTGCGTTTTGAGACTAGTAGTGTAAAGAAGTAATTATTTATAACACTTATGATGTATAAGATGACAGATGCTAAATAAATGCCACACTCTTAACTTACTTGCTTTAGTAACTTTTTGTAACTACGATCCTAAACTAATGCGAATTCTGGAAGTACACTCATGAAATTTTTGAAATCAAAGGTTACAGGGAGTTTATTATAACGCGCAATATATGTAAATGCGTTTATTTTGAAATGCAATATGGAAACGTTACTGAGTATATAAAAACATAATATATTGTACGGGGGAAGGAATTATGTTGATCAAATAGTATAAAGACTTCAGTTTACAGCAAGTATGTGGGTTATTACATGCCCTGTTGTTCTTTCTGATGCTTCTTTTTCAATAAAATTATGATTCATATATTGCATCAATATAATAAAGAAGAACTATCCAGACGTGTGTGTCACGACAATTGCAGACGCGATGTCTTCCATTTGTGTTTGCAAGCATTTCGCCATCGGCGTCGCCTCGATATCGCGACCGGGCCGAAGCCCCGAGGGCCCTCTTGGAGGAGGGCGAAGCCCCGAGGGCTCCCTTGGAGAGGGACGGAGTTCCGAGGGCCCCTTTCTTTGGTCAGGTGGTCGGCGGTGGAGGCATGGGCGGGGTGCGTAACAGAACGGAATGGCCCAACGTAATAGACCTAAAAATGGTGGTAAATTGAATAGGATAGACCGCGCTATAGCGCGCGCAGCCCCGTTTATTTTTAAATAAACGCATTTACACATGGCGTGGCGTACTCTTAGAAACCAATAGTAACAATCTAGTCCTTATGGAAAAGGGAATGCCACATTGCGCATTATAATAAATTTACTGTATAGCCTAGTTACTTCACATGCCAATTGTCTTATCTAACTTAACACTAGATTCCATAATTAAGTTTTCCTAAATGTCACAATTTTGACACCTATCACAGACACCTATTTATTCGTTATTTACAGTTCACATTTTTAATTTGCACCTCAGGTATAATCCATTTAGGAAACTCCCGTGACATTTACAGTGTCAAATGCAAAATTTTGAGCGTACTTGATAAGTACTAAGTACCTACTATTTCAGCTGATTGTACTTAACGGTCAGTAGCGTCAAACTTGTAAGTAACGTTATGACAAATTATATGTAATTTTGCTAAACTTAAATATGAATCGTAGTTTTAGTGAACAAAGTAGATGCAATTTATTAATAACTTTAGTAAGTAATCTTGTATTGAATTATAAGAAGATAGTTAATCAAAATGTACTTCAATAATTCAAATTTTAAAGTGAAAGTAAAAAGCAAAAACCTGAAATTTAACTTGAAAATGGCGCCAACATAAAATGCAAAAATTACTAACACCCTACTAGCGATTTTCATATTAACCAACTGATAGTGAGTTTTACGTCACGGGAGTTTCCTGGATGGATTATACCTACCGTTTGTTGTGTAATTTATGCTTTCACATTCTTTGTGTGATACTTGGTTATAGTAACATGTGTTAAGTGAATATTCTTACGTTTATAAACATATTGTAATTCTATATCAATTTTAGCATGTTTTGCATTACTTTTGTTACAACTGAGAATCGGCATCGTGTGTGCGAGGGCGTGGTAAGCGTCAAGAATGGCGTTTTAGTTCTATTCACCCATAGGTCAGTGGTAGGGATGTTGACGAAAGCGTAGTCGCGGCGGAGCTCCTGTTAAAGTATAGCGATTGGTTAAGTTAATTTTGTATTATTCTAAGTTTAAAATTACTATTTACACTTTTAATATTATTTACAAAAAGAGGTAGTATTATAAAAAGATAGGTGGAAGATAGATAGAACGCCTCGGTGGTCGAGACGAGGGGCCGCTGGGGCCGGTGTAGGTGGCGGTGACGGCGATGGCTAGCTTCTGGGAGTGGCTTGCTGATGACCGGTTATGTGGAGAAGCGGGGTCCACCAGCAGTGAAGGAGGCTGCAGGCTAGAGTTTCGGGGACCTGGTGCCGTATCCAGGCGAAGTCTTATCATGGCATGGCGCTCCTTGTGGACGTAGCGAACCTGGAGAGTTTCTTTGACGAGGGTTGCGGTTGGTTGGATGCGCGAAGAAGTAGGGTCGACTAGCGGTGCAGCGGTCAGAGCTTCGGGAACCTTCCGGTGTATTCAGGCGGAGTATTTTCATAGTGCGGAGCCCCTTGCTGACGTGGGGAGTTTCTTCGACGAGGGTTGCGGTTGGCTGGATGAGTGGAGAAGCGGAGTCGACCAGCGGTGAAGGAGGCGGCGACCAGAGCTTCGGAGACCTGGCGCTGGCGGTGTGTCCAGGCGAAGTCTTGTCGCGGCGCGGAGCTCCTCACGGACGTGGTGAACCTGGCGTGCTTCTGGGAGCAGTGCGGATGACGGCTGGTGGGTACCACACTTAGGTGTAAGCTTGGAGCTTGAGGTGTCAGTGGCGAAGCAAGATCATCCAGCGGTGAAGGAGGCGGCGGACCAGAGCTTCGAGGACTTGGCTGTGTGTCCAGGCGAAATCTGATTGCGGCGCAGAATCCCTTGCAGACGTGGTGAACCTGATGCACTTCTGGGAGCAGTCCTGGTGACGGCTGGTGGCTGGTGGCTGGTGAGGGCGGTGGTTCGACTCTCAGCAGGCATGGGTGGAAGTTTGATTGTTGCTTGCGCTCTTATGGCGCACTTAGAAGGTGCGAGCCCTAAAGCCTAAACGATGGTAAGACTGCGGGAGGCTCGAGCGCTAAAGGCTACATCTTTGATTGCAGGTCTAGGCCGAACGGTTGGTTCGATCTCTAAAACCTGAATGTTTGATTGATGCCGAACGGTTGGTTCTATCTCAAAGTCCTGAATAATCTCCTTGGCCCTATATCGCTTCTTATAAAGGCATTTTTCGCTTTATAACCGTTGCTATGCTTGCGGATTCCATAGAGTGGGTCGCATTTTGGCAAGTTTTCTCTCTATCTTCGTTTTTGGGCGCTACTCTTTTGGCGTGTATTTTTCTTGTGACATTCGGTAGAGCAATATATTCCTAGAGCAATTGCCAGCAGATTAAGTCCAAACACGGCATATCTAGGGTTATTTTATTTGAGTTAAACAGGGCGTGGATCTTTCTGCCATTGCCGCGTGTTTCTTTTTATTGGGCTTATGTCGATGAGATTTATGCAAATTCATTTATTACGTAACAAACTACTTTCGGGATTGGAAACTCAACGTTTCGTCCACTTTCGTAAGAGCTTCATCAGGAGGAAAAGCAAACGAGCACGGCAACTCAACGTGTAAACCACGCCAGAGGCGAAACTCTTTTACAAGGAAGGGGATAGAAGAGTTCGAAGAGTTTTACCTCTGGCGTGGTTTACACGTTGAGTTACCGTGCTCTTTTGCTTTTCCTCCTGATGAAGCCCCTTACGAAAGTGGGAGAAACTCATTCGACCTCAATAATGACACGGTTCAATCCCGGAAGTCGTTTGTTACGTAATGACAATGGCCGTGAAATCCTCCGAAACAAAACTCATTTATTGTTTTCGGGGCTGTATTGAGTCTTTAAAGGTCAGCGCGGATCGTGACGACAACGATCCATTTGTTTTTAGGAGCGCCGCTGGCCATTATATCGTAAAATGTAGAAGCTGTTGAAGTAGTTTTAGCCTTCCTGCTGTTTTATTGCTTGTTATGTTATCAAGAATACTCAACCGTTGCATTTTAATATTCGGCTAAAAGATGCTTAAATCTAGGCTGCCGGTACACATCACTTCACAGTAAAATTCTGCTTAATTAGATTACATTTGCATATTCGTCTTTATTGAATGTGAAACCCTCTTGTATTGATCTAACAGCAATCTGTTAACATTCCTCTTCAGTTACTAGTCCCTCAAATGCGATGTGCTTCAAATTTAAGTAAAGCATGTTAATCTAAAACTCATTTAATTCTTATCGTGACATATAATTAATCGTTTTATTAAACAACTTTTTTATTTCATCCAATATTAACATTTTTAAAGATTAAACCAAACCGTAACTAATCTTGTTATATTTTTATGTAATTATAGTGAATCACCCGAGCTACGCTTTGGTTCGCTAATTTAAGAGAGATTCATTAATATAAATTTAAAAGAGAATGCATCGGCCGGGAATTGAACCCGAGCCGCGCCCGTGGCAGGAGAGCCTTCTACCACTGAACCAACATGCCTTTATAGGATAAGGCGCTGTTATAATGGTATATGAACATAGTGATTCACCTGAGCTAACAGCCTATAGCCACAACAATATCGCCCCGCAACCCACGGCCACACACACTTCGCTCCGCTACTTACACAATTTAATTAAATTAAAACTTTTTCGTACTTTTTTTTTAAATAAAAACCGGCCTACGATCTAACTCCAAAAATTAGCAAACTTTTAAGCCATCATACAATTTAATCGATCCAGTATCTTCGGAGGAGATAGCGAACAAACATACAAAGAGACCAACAGCAATATGTATACGATTGCGCCATATGTACACGATTGCGCCATATGTGCAACGACTTTGGCTAAAGAGAATTTGTAAGAATTATTGAGAAGCCTAGCTGGAGGAAAGCGGTTTAAAATTGAGTCAGCGATTTATCAGGGGGAAACGTGGTTCAGTAGCTTAGTTGGCTGAGATACTTACTGATGTTCCTCTAGGTGACCAAGTTCGAATTTCGATGGCACTTGAGCGGCTTTCGAGCCTGAAAACAGTCGTAGAAGGCAACGGGATACCACCACTATGCCTCAGGATGATTACATCCCATCCAAGGGTGGACATTTTTAACGTGATGTAATATTTACATTATCATCACTGCCACCTTCCAAGGAGTAGCAGTACAAATACACACAAATATTGGTTTAGGACTGTGCTGACAAAATATTACCACAACTTAGTTATAAGTGCTAATGTAATACAAATGTAAATAAAAAGCATATGGCACTTTAAGGAAAAGAAGATTTATCAATAACTACCGTTAGCGGAGACATTTCAGATTTAAAGATGAGAAAGGATTGAAATTTGTATGCACATCTTTCGATAACTGTTTAAAAAATCTTTCTAATAGAACCCAGATTAGAACTCTCAACCTCTGGCTCAGCAATCGAATATACTATGTTGTTACGGTATAAACGGAATTTTACGAGAACACCGGACACACTACAGATTGGTTTGCGTTGGGAGACAGCGGTATTAAACCCCGATCTTCCGCAGTAAGCTCTTCGGCTGGATGAGCTTTACGTTACTCGTGAAGTGCGGTCCTGTCTTAGGAGAGTGAAAATTTCGATAATTGCCGAGGTGCCACCGTAAAAATTCAATCCGTAGTTGGTTGGATCTACTTCGTCCACGGTCGAAACAGCGGACTCTGGTGCAAAGGATACTTACGTGAAAGTTTAATTTCTTTTCAACTCAAGACCTAATTGCTTTAATTGGTCGAGTTCAACTGTTCCTTACATTTTCTTACAATTGTTCAATCAATGGCTAAACACAAATTTTAAACCTAGGGCGCTCTCGCATTGTTTAAGAAAATCGTATTTACACTGAAAGAAAAAAAATGTAGCTTTTAAGGTGGCAAATTTGTATGTTATCTGGCCATAAGAACATACAACGGCTAAAATCAAACTGCAGATAACGCATTTTGATCAAAATGAAAACAGTAAGGAAATCATACTGTAATTACAATATGTGATTGAAGGATTTCTGGGGTAGTGATTACATGTAAATAATAGTTTTTTATAATGTTTATCCTCATTTATAACAAAATTAATCGTTGTTTTGTGACGTTTCGCCCCTTTACTAAGGGCGCCAAAATTATTACCTCGGGTTTAGCTCAAATCGGAGAAATATGTTCACTCAAATATATGATAGATTAGTAAAACCACTCTATAATTATCAAAATAAATATAATGTTTACAGATATGTACATTAAAAAGGCAAAAATGAATTATTATTAAATTATATTGATACTTCTGGGACGGTACTCGTTTTCCCGGCTCAGACTGTAATGCGGGCTCGCCGGTGACGATCTGCTAAGACGCACGCCGGATCTTCCAAAAAAGGGCTCAGGTAAGTCGCTTGACTCGGGCGATTAGCGCGCACGTCGCATCTTGGGAAAATGGTCCTCGTAGCTCTCTTGTATACGCCGATTTGGTCTTCGGCGTTGAATTTTTGACAAAGCCCGGCGACTGTAATTTGCCCTGTTATTTAGTGAGTTTTTAAGTTACCTGGAGCTAGCTTTATATTTTAAAGCCTGCAGCGTGGTCCACTGCTATCATAGGTGTGCAGCGCGTAATTCCAGAGACGGCAACGGCTTCAATTCTAGCGGGTCGACAGCCTTTGGGTCCTCGCTGATAAGCAAAGTTTCTGCTTTAAGATGGCGGTGAACTCGATGTACGAGGGTGCAGACGGCAAGCTTCTGGATGGCGTTTCCATGCGTTTAAGGCAGGTTCTACAGATGCGTTTCTAGTGGGACAATCTCTAGGAGGTAACTTCGGGACTGTAGCAGCGGCAATGGGAAATTCTGCATGCTTTAACGTTAACCAAAATTAAATTTAATGAACTATTGCCTTCCTGGACGTGCTTAAATTTACGCTCCGGAATTAAATCGGTATAGTTAAATAAAGGCGGGCTGGTGAGGTGAACTATAGGGAAGTGCCTTCGGGATAAAGGTTGAGGGTATTCTGCGAGACAATAAGCGCTGCCAGGACAGAATGGGGAGAAAGGCAATGAGAGGAATTGGAAACAGAATGGGTGAGGTAATCTCCAGTATCTTGGAATGGCTATATCATTTCCTTTTATACATTTTGTGAGCCGCTATCGGTACATTTGCTCCCCGCTTTAAATGCAAAGGCAAAGACTCAGTTGGTTCTTCAGCGCCGCTTTGCGCATAGTAGATGGGATTCCGTTATCGCATTTTCGCACGGCAAATAGATTCAGCGCTTGATAGCGCGATGCATTAAATTCATATATTTTGAAGTATAATAAGAACTTAATTCAGGAGCAAACGTTACAGTTTAATCAACTCTATTGCCCAATGTAATTTATAGTTCGCACAAAGTAGTATAGATGGAGACAGTATGACAAATTTGTTTTGACTGGAAACCAAATGTGGCTTTTGAAATTGTTGTAGTACGCAGATTTGTTCGGATTTAAATTCATAATTCATATCTTATTTCCTCGGTGGCAAACAGGGATCGATATTTCATACTTTGGAACTGAACGCTCGCTCTCGCTGGAAAATTTGAACACATGGGCTCACGCGTGCATTTTTATAGTTTGTGTTTTGGTTATAGTGGACACAGGTAGACTTGATTAGTTTTGGATTTGGTTAAAGTATGACTTGTTAATAATGGTAAAACAGTGCATAAACTTCAGTGCCTTGATATACAAATAGTATATTACGCAACTAGTTTAGAAAAGTGATGTTTTACTGAACAATTATGGCTGGTTTTAGCACGAGCGTTAGCGAGTACTTAAACAGCAATACGAGTTCAAGAAATTCACTTTCCTAACGTGATCCGTATACTATTTTATCGCATTTCATAAAAAAAATTAAATATTAAATTTTTCTATAAGTGACCTTGAATGTCAAAACATAACTAAGGTGAGCAGAACTCGTTTCTATAATCCATTCAGGAAACTCCCGTGACGTAAAAGTCACTATCAGTTGGTTATATGAAAATCGTTAGTAGGGTGTTAGTAATTTTTGCATTTTATGTTGGCGCCATTTTCAATATAAATTTGTTTGTTTGTTATGGGCAAGGTCTAGGCATGTGGAGGACCAGGTACCTTGTAACATTTCGGTCCTATTTTAATTCTTCGCGGTGCGCTAACGACACGACAGATTGTCTCGTGCGCATTTCATTTTTGAACTATCTTCAGAGACGGAGTGAAACCACGTATAAAACCAAATTGTTTCGCCGAACTCGAGGAGAGTTAATCCGAGAATTAGTTAATCCGAGAAATTATCCCGGCCCTCCGACCCGATTCCGCGGCTCAGCATTCGAGAGTCCCGCTCTCGGCTCAGTTCGCCGCCAGAACCATTCGAGAAAACCTCGAGTTAGATTCCCGAAGAACCAACTATTAGAGAACCTGTTCCGCTGTGGAAAGTTACTATCCGTCCTGTGGATAAATTAACTTTGACGCAAATCTGAGAATCGGGTTGCGCTATTTGAAATAATTCAAAGTTCTAAAATTCCCATCGCTTCTTAGTTTGGAATAACGCAAATCTGAGAATCGGATTGCGCTATTTTGAATAATTCAAAGTTCTAAAACTCCCGTAGCTTCTTAGTTTGGGATAACGCAAATCTGACAATCGGATTGCGCTGTTTTGAATAATTCAAAGTTACAAAACTCTCGTAGCTCCTTGGTTTGGAATAACGTAAATCTAACAATCGGTTTGCGCTATTTTGAATAATTACAAGTTCCAAAGCTCACCTAACTTCTTAGTTTGAAAGGACGCAAATCTGAGAATCGGTTTGCGCTATTTTAAATAATTCAAAGCCTGGTTGTATTTCCACAGTCCGGCTACATCTAAACCTTTTCGGCCGAAACGCGGCCCGAACTTTCCGGCAAAATATGCGGTTCCCCCAGGTCTAAGAGAGCTACGTACCTGTAGGAACTGGTTTGCCCGTCCTGGAAGTTAACCTTGCCATGTGCGAACCGATAGATAACGGCGCGGAAGAATTTGACCCTTGGCACGAGGTCTGGCGTTATTACCTCTGCTTATCAGAACGCGACATATACATCTACATATATGGTAACGATATCAAACCCTCAGTTAGTTCTTGGCAATTAAAACAAACTATAATTATTAAAGTTTATTTACAATACCGCCAGCTGTCAATAGTCGATTACGATTTTACAGTTTTACCAATGCTAGCAAAATTCCCTGTTGGTTCCAGCGACCACCCATACCGTGGATCCCGACGAGCACGCAGGCAATTCAGGTTGCCTACCTTTCCGCCGGCTGACCGAAGAGATTTATCTTAAATTAAAATTTACGTTGTACATATTTATGAGTTATCTATTTAGTTATTTTTCAACTGAAACATATCTGTACATAGTCGACAATAAATGTTATTTAAGTTGAAGTACTTTCTTTAAATCAGTCAAGGTATAAATTAAAGCGGACCTGGCCCATTCAAGCTACCATTTATAAGGGTAAAATTAAAGAATGCTAATTTACTAAAAATATACCAGGAAGCGTTGCAACCTTAGATACCGACTGCTTTGGTCATACGCTCAAAGTCCTACTTAGAATTTTGCCGAGATTAAGGAGTTCCAACCCTAGCAAGGAATCTTTTACATGCTACACATCATAGTAACATGGGATCAACTGTTTTAGATAACTTCCGAATGATGGCATTGTGCAGAGGTTTTCATCCACATTTTTTTATTTTTAAAAATCTCACTGGGGCCGGGAATCGAACTCGCGACCCTACGATTAGTAGCCGGGATGCTTACCACTGAGCTACCAGCTCCGGCTAATTGAAATTTCAAGTTTTGTTTTTTACTTTCACTTTGACATTTGAATCATTGGAGTGCATTTTTTTGTACTCAGCCAACAGCCGTTAGGCCAATTATAGGCGTCGCTGTACATTTTATGGGGACTTCCAACCTTATTAACGACTGTCATGATGTTATTATGACATTCGGGACCAACTATTTCCGTGACAGCCGTATCACGAGGCGCCGAAAGAAGCAGCCATGGAACTCCCATCCAAGTTTTGACCAGAAAGAGCGTTGCTTACCTTTACTGATCGAACGTGGACGCTTGTTCAAGCTACACCACTCGGGACCTTATTGATTAATTATCTTCTTATAATTCAGAAAATTTTAAATACAATCGATGAAATGAACTTCAAATTTCTAGTTTAATGTGTGCTGGTACGTATATACGGTTGGATACAAGATAGAATTTGTCTTGGTTGCATATATTGCCATGCACCTCAATGTCGGTATGCTATCTAGTTTATTTACTTTAAAATAGGTCCGATAGAACATATGCTCTTATTCAAATTGGTTTACTATGAGTTTTATTTTTTACTTTCTTTTACAATAAAGGAAGTATTGGATTCACCCCAAAAATTCGAAATTGAGTTTTCAACAGATCTTCACGTTTTAGAGTCCCCTGATCCCAAAAAAACATATTTTTTTTTCATTTCATATATAAGTTTTGTGTACTATGTAGATGCGACAACAAGCTTTTGAAGAAAATCGCATAACCGGAAGTAGGTGTTTACTCTTGTGATTTTTCATTTTTTTCGATTTTTTTAAAAACGGCTCTAACGATTTTTTTTAAACTTTACATTTTTATTACATTTTTAATGTGTATTTATGTGAGATAGGTGATTTTCCGGTTGAATACTTCTAAAATGGGTTTCTTTTGTTTTCTTTTTCTATTTTTTTTATTAAGTTCTATTTTAAATAGAACACCCGGTATATTATTACATTTTTGAATTACGCTTAAAATTCTAGAGACTATTCAACTCACCCCCTTCAAGTTAACTATTCACCAATCATAATTTAGTATTTATGTCATTTGCCACCAATCAGCTTAAAATTGTGCAACAATTCCGCTAGCGGAGTTTTAATGACAATTTTTTTCTCTTCCTGTGACATTTATTTAACTTCCTGTAAAATTAATCAAATATGATATTAGAAATGTCAAATTTGACAAACAATTTATTTTACGTCAACAGATTTTTATTTTCAAAGAGGACGTGATAAAATTGATTAATTACTAAGAAATGTCAATTTTGTTCGTTGAATAGTCCTTCAAATGCCGCTTGCAGCCGACGAATTGCATGAATTTTTGTCAAAGTGTTTATTCGTGTTTATTGCTTCAAAATTGGTCTCGTGCTGTCGCACTCGACCAATTTATATCGAAGCAATAAACACACATACACTTCAACAAAAATTTTCGGCAATTCGTCGACCGCTCGCGGTATTGTATATGAAAATTTGTCTCTTCAACTAACACTATAGTTTGTACCGTTTTTGTAAAATTTGTAATTTTCGAAATATTTGACAAATGCTTAAAAATTTAAAATCAAATTTTTGGCTAATTATAAGATCACTGTAAAAGGAAGTTGTGTGAGTGTATCACATCAGATTTTTTTTCTAGCTCCGGTAGAACATATCACTCTCAAATCACGTTAGGTACTTGCTTTATAAAATATGACAAATTTTCCTCATACAATTACTAATTGCTATTGTGTTGCTTATTTAGTTAGTAAGCTAGTATTTGTTATGGGGAGACCGGTGTCAAGCAAGTAGGCCTTCATAGGCCGTTTTTTCCAACCCTGTGGACAAAGTCTAGGCCTTCAGAATAGCAGGTCCTACTTAGAATTTTACCGAGACTAAGGAGTTCCAACCCTAGCAAGGGATCTTTTATATCCTACACATCGTAGTAACAACATGGGACCCACGGTTTTTTGTATCACTTCCGAATGATTGCATTCTGTAGAGGCTTTCATCCGCATTTTTTTTTTATTTTTAAAAACCTCACCGGGACCGGGGATCGAACTCGCGACCTTAGATTAGTAATCAGAATGCTCAACAACTGAGCTACCGACTCCGGCTTGGATTATATACATATAAACCGTTCAATAGTTACTTTCCCAATAGGAGGCCCTGTTAGGGTGATGAATTTCACTCTGTAAATATGTTGTCAGTCATTAACAAAAGTTAGATTATGCCCATTTTATACATAATGATAATTTTATGTCAATGTACAAAACGTGGTTGCCAGATTTGGTTTTGGATTTTGTGCCACTTTTATTCTTGATGGTTAAGATAAATTTCATGAAAGACAACTTGCTGATGCTGAATATGTTTCATAATTTATTAAATAGGCATTATGGTATAATAAAAGTCTTTTTTTAATGTACCATATGATCGAAAACTTTTAACCTCTAGAGGGCTGCGGATTTTTTAAAAAATTGAATTTATCTTGGCAGTGATGAGTAAAGGTACTTTATATTAATTATAGCCTATACAATTTTGACAGAATCACTCAACTTTTACAGGATGTTTAATACCGAACACTAAGTGGTGCTGTGTATGGAAAATGCATGAAATAACTTTGAACATTTGTAGTTTTTGTTACTGACATTTTTATGTATTCAACAAAAACGTTTGTATTTGTTAAAATGACATTCCTGATATAACCTTAAACCGACAGATGCCAATGTGACTTTTACTACCACGACAAAAAATTTTGACAAAATAATTCCACAGCCCTCTAGAGGATAAAAGTGTTCAATCATACTGTAACGTTTCTCCCAGCGCGAACGCAATTTTAAAATTAAAAATTAATTCGCGCGTTCCCCCATGGCGTAAATCACGTTAAGAACCGGAGCTCTGCATCGTTAAGCCGCTTGGAAGACGATAAGCGACGTCATCGCGGGCAGACGCAAACCGGCTTGAACCGCTGATTACGCCAACCCAAGGTATATAAAGAGAAAACGAAACCAGTACAAGACAGAATTTTTCTAGAATTCTCCTGCCAAAACTACCCCCTTGTTCCTTCTCACCAGGAGGGTTCCGTGGTGCGCTATCCAGTGAGAATCCTGCCGAAACACCCACTGATTTTATCAATCAAACCACCTCGACTAATTCTCCAGATTTCGGCACTCGGCGAACACTTTAGATCCGAGAAACTAATTATCACCTGTCAAAACGCCGAATGAGTCGGCTTTGAAACTATTGATTACGACCTGGGGGACGTAACGCGAGAGCGGCCTGAAGATCGCCTCAGAAAGTCCAGCCTGTAGGTGGCCGTAACGAAAGCCCGACATCCAGGCGAGGCTGCATCGATAATTTCGCAAATCCTATTTTCGGGTCATTTTCACGCCGTACATTAGCAGCGAGCCGGAGCCAAAATTCACATTTTCCCGGCAAATCGCCGCCTACAAGGCCCGAGTTTAAATTTAATTACAGCACCGCTCACCTGGATCTCCAAGGTCCTGAAGAAGATAAACTGATATCCTCGGTCCAGCTGCCCACCAGCTCGCTACATTCCGCACACCTGCAGACCGCGATAACGCTGATAGCACCAGGTATACAAGTTATTTAATATTATTTTTCCTGCATTTTTGCCCGATTAAGAGTTCAGAACTGAGTTT
Organism: Agriotes lineatus; assembly: GCA_940337035.1. NCBI lineage: Eukaryota > Metazoa > Arthropoda > Insecta > Coleoptera > Elateridae > Agriotes > Agriotes lineatus. The sequence continues at coordinate 57,229 of CALNHX010002911.1, read as the reverse complement.
CATGTTTACGTACCGCTGTCAATTGCGGGCCCCGCTAATCAAATGACATTGCAGCTTTCAGTTTTGACGATCCGCCTACAAGCCAATAGAACTACTCGATGCATAACCTGGTCCACAAATAACTGACAAGGCCCGAATCCCAGCGAGTGAGACCCATTATCAGAAGAGAACGAATTGAGTTACAAACGTTATTATAATTTTATTTCCTGTCTTTTGAATACAATTTAATTTGATATGTATCTAGTTAAAACTTATTATATGTTTAGAAAAGTTATTTTATTTTCCTTTCTTGGGTAACAAGCTTGAGATGTGAGCGTGATACTTTGGCTTCTCTGAGCTAGCTGGGAGCCGGTTTCACTCCGGCGATTGTAGCAAACATTTTAATTAAACTCAATTAAATTAAAATAACCAGAACCGGCTGCAATACTGTAATTATAAAATGTATAAAAAAATATTTAAATATTACAATGTTTCTTTCAGTATGCAGTTATACCTATATAATAAATGCATAGTAATACTAGGTTGCTGACGGTGGTGTAAATCTAAACTAACCTTTCCACATTTAAATAAACGCCAATGTAAGAAATACGAGACTGCGAATGAGTTCCTTGTTGGGATGGATGCCGGTATGCTGGTCTAAACTTCGAACGGCTTTAGATTTTCATACGAGAAACGTCTTGAGCTTGGTTTACCCTGGGACCGGATCAGCTTTGGGAGTTGCGTGGTGTGGATTCTCAGATGATAGCCACTCAATTTTCATGTCATAAACCAGAATTTTGATGACAAAAACCCCCTATTCCACTTCCATTGTTTCATTGGTAGTATCTGAATCATTATCAATACCCGATTCTGACTCAGATTCCTCCAATGAAATACTGAGAGGGGGAATATTTTCTTCTTCTTCTTATTTAATATAGGCTGTAACAGCCTGTTTTTTTTCCAGTGCGTCATTTGGGGTATCGTCTCTTTTAAGCGGTTTCGGCTTTGTTTCCATCGTTTTGGTGGTCTTTCTGCTTGTCGTTTGCCTTGGGGATTAAGGTCGCGGGCAATTTTTATTAGTCTGGTATTATCGCATCGTGTAACATGTTCGTTCCACTCTTTCCTTCGCTTCTTTATAAATTTATGTATATCTTGGATTTGGGATTGATCTGGTATTTCTGTATTTCTTATTCTGTCTAATCTCGTCTTGCCTACTATCTGCCGTAATGTTTTCATTTCCGCTGTTTGCAACTGTTGTTTAGTCATTTTTGTGTCTGCCCTGGTTTCAGCTGTAGAGGTCATTATTGGTCGCACTAACGTTTTATAAATCCTAATTTTACTGTTTAGTGACATATCTTTATTGTTCCACGTTATATCTCTTAGGTACCCGGACACTCGTAGTCTCTTGTTGATTTGTGTGGCTGCTTCCTTTTGTAAATTTCTCTCGCTGCTAATTTCTATTCCTAGGTAGTTGTATTTAATTACCTGCTCAATCACTGTGACATTTATTTCTAATTTGCATCGCAGTGGTTCCCTGCTTATTGTCATGCATTTGGTTTTCTCTTTCGAGACTGTCATATTATGGTTGGCTGCAATCCGTACCATTTGGTGTAGCAGTCCTTGCAGGTCATTTTCTGTTTCCGCAATAAGAAGCGCATCATCAGCATAGCATATGATGTTAATTTTTTCCTTACCTAGTTTATACCCTGGTAATATCTTTACTTGGTCTATTATCTTGTCCATTATCAAGTTAAATAATCTAGGACTTAAAGTCTCCTTGTTTATACCTGATAAAACTGGGATTGCTTTTGTGAGTTCTCCATTTACCATAACTCTTGTGTATGTTTCGCTGTTTATTTCTTCTATTATCTATATTACCTTTTTGTTTATTCCTTTGTCTCGTAAGATACTAGTGACGTCCTCTAGTTTTATGCAATCAAATGCTTTTGACAAATCTATAAAGCACATATAAACTGGCTTAGTGTATTCTATTTATTTCTCTACTACTTGTCTCGTGATAAACATTGCATCAGTTGTAGAGCGATTTTCAAATGTTTTCAAACGAAATATTTCCCATATGTTGTCTTCCGAAAGAGTTTTTTTTCACAATGATCACAATAATTTTGCCACAATGTCTGAGGTACAATTTGAAAGAGCTTCAAGCCATAAATTCTTAACCTTATCCTTGGATAAAAGCTGAGAATTTATATGCTTGTTGTAGTAAGTTTTACAGAACCCCCATGCCATTTCAATAGGATTCTCTTTGAAAAATTCATCAGTCACGTAAAGTTTGTTATTGTCTTTCCTAAAATATGGAATTAAACCCCAAATATGTTTTTTTTTGTAATTTTACCTTCAATTTTGACATTGTGTTTAATCAACCAGTTCTGCATGTGATCCTTCTTCCAACTAAGTGAGGGTAACTTTTCCAACTGCGCCGAATGATGCGATGCATTGTCCAAGATTACCGCACATTTACCAGGAATTTTAGTCAGAGCAGGAAGTAATTGATTAACCACCCAATTTTGAAAAATCTCCCCGTTCATGATTTTGTGATAATCCCTATCGTTATTATTTGAAGTTAATAATAAATATATAAACAATGAAACGCTTCCCCTCAGATTTAATTTTAGACGGATTACTTTTAATTACAGAATCGAGTACCTATTGTCGCATGCTGGATCCATATTGATAAATCCAGATTTCGTCCAGGTACACGAATGTTATATTTTCACTAGAATTTTGGTATTGTAAGAATTTCCTCAAATAAGTACGAGGATTGTTCAATAGAAACACGTTTGGAAGCTGCAGCATCATTTTTATCAACTCTCTTTTAAAAAACATTAAAGCATGACTCTCATTGTCGTACCAATCTATAAATTCTCTGCTGGTAAAGTTCTTGCTGTTAAAGAAACCATTCTTCAACGTCAATCTGCACTTTTACTTCCGAAGTGAGTCGCTGTCTCTTTAGCGATCGTTTTAATGCACCAAAGACATGACCTTTGTGATAATACGAGTATTAATAATGGAATGAAAACTGCCTATACTGACTATTGCATACATCTGTCGAACGATGTCATTTGACCAATGATCGCACTCGCTTTTTGAACTTTCAACCAATCAAAAATGGCTTGCGTCGATAACTATTGTTATATAACAACTTATCGGTAATACTCCACCTTACTCATTAAAATGATGATTCGTTAGTTTTTTTAATCGATAATGCTGACCAGATTGCACTCACGCTGGATTGTTTAGAAAATACGCCCTGCAGCGGTCGTGCAATCTGACCAGCATTATCGGTAAGTCACTATGCACTTCATACATTACTGTTGATAATCATCATTCAGAAAATTTACTAACTTTAATGTGTCTATTTACACGTAAAGCAGTTTCCGAACGCATCACATTTTCATCCGAGGTTGCAATACGAACATGTGCTAGACGAGCTACGAAAATTGTCCCGTCCAATAATACTTCTAATAGTTTTTCAGATACCTAAAACAGTACAAAGCCCAAAATTAAACCAACAGTTAGGTTGTATGCATAAATACTTACATCCCAAATGTCACTAAGCCGGGCAAAGACTACGCCACTGGATTTTACGTAACAAACTGTATAAGAGCCAGTTTTTAGCTTTGAGATATGTTAAAGGATAACCGAGATACGAGGGGGGTCCCAAAGTGCAATATTATCAATTTCGCTTCCGTATTTCAGAAACGAAGCGGGCTATGAAAATTTTGTTTATACCATCTTTCTTTTCACAAAAAAGTAGCACAGTATTGCGAAAACCGCAACTCTCTATCTTTACTCGTAAGTGAGATACCCCGTAATATCATCGAAAATGGGACACCCTGTACAGTATGCTCGAAAACTTTTACCCTATAGAGGGCTGTGGAATTATTTTGTCAAATAATTTTGTTGGAAGTCATGGTAATAAAAGTCACACTGGCATTTTATATCTGTCAGTTTAAGGTTATATTAAGAATGTAGTTTTAACAAATACACACATTTTTTTTGAATACATAAAAATGTTAGTAAGTAACAAAAACAACTACAGCTGTTCAAAATGATTTCATGCACTTTCCATACACAGTACCATCTTGTGTTCAGTATTAAACATACTGTAAAAGGTGAGTGATTCTGTCAAAATTGTACAGGTTATATTATTAAGTACCTTTACTCATCACTGCCAACATAATAGCTATTTATGCAACAAGTGCTGAAAGTCGACGTTTATGCACGAGACATGAAAATTATGAAACGAAGCCGAATGCTGAGTGTCATAACATGTCAACTGTCAAGGTCAGTTACGAAAGGTAATTATTAATACTCCGCATCTAACTGTATTCATTACATAACGCTTTAATTATTTCAAAAACACTTTACCTGTAACGCAAGAAGCAACTAGAATAACTTTACAACTTCACTTCCAATTCGAAATAGTAGTTTTATAACCTCACTTCACTTTTAGCACATGGGCTAAAAGTAAACAGCTGATTTCTTTAACCACGCTAAACTATAAAACGTCACTTTTAGTGAAACAAGCTAGCACTAAAAGGCCTACTTTTAGTAGTAGTCGTAGATAATAGCTATTTATGCAACAAGTGCTAAAAGTTGACGTTTATGCACGAGACATGAAAATTATAAAACGAAGCTGAAGGCTGAGTTTCATAACATGTCTCGTACATAAACGACGTTTAGCACGCGTTGCATACAATATTTTATCTACCACCTTAATTTTACTGTTATTAATCCATAAATATCGATTTAACAAAGGTTTGCATCTACGACACTTCTAATTTATGTCATAATAAACAGTAGGCCATGCCACGCGGGCGAATGTTTGCGAATCACAGTAGTCAAGGTCAGTTACGAAATGTAATTATTAATACTCCACATCTGACTGTATTCATTACATAACGCTTTAATTATTTCAAAAACACTTTACCTGTAACGCAAGAAGCAACTAGAATAACTTTACAACTTTACTTCCAGTTCGAAATAGTAGTTTTATAACCTCACTTCACTTTTAGCACATGGGCTAAAAGTAAACAGCTGATTTCTTTAACCACGGTAAACTATAAAACGTCACTTTTAGTGAAACAAGGTATCGCTAAAAGCCTACTTTTAGTGGTGGTCGTAGATAAATTAATTTTTTTAAAAATTCACAACGGACTAGAGGTTAAAAGTTTTCCATCATATGTATAAACCGTTCAATAGTTATTTGCCAAGTAGGTAGACATGGAATTTTGTTTTTATGTTTTAATAAAACTAAAACTCCCTAGAAACTCTTTCTGACACTTTGTCAGAAGCAGCTGTTATGTACAGGAGGCTCACCGAAAGTGTCTAATTGACATTTTGAGGTTAAACATGCAATGTTGCCAGTCCTTTCATACTTTGTTTGCCACTAGGCATAATATGTATGACATCGCCGTCATGATATCTATCTGTCAAACAAATTGTAGTACTAAAGTAAATATGCCAAAAGTCATTAAAGGTGACACAAAACTACAAATTACAAAGGCTTACAGGCATTATAAAGCTGACAGGCCGACTCAGTGAAACTGAAATCTTTGCTCGGCTTAGTGACTTTTGGATGCAAGTATTTATGCATAAAACTTAATTGTTGCTTTAATTTTCGGCTTTGGTACTGTTTTAGATATCTGAAAGAACTATTAGAAATATTATGGGCGGACAATTTGAAATTAAACCTTTTGGCCCACGACCTAAAAATGATACATACTATTGCAACATACGCACTGAAGAAGTAGTTAACAATGCGAGACAAATTGTGCAAGAACAACCACACGTATCTGTTCGCCATTTAGGACAGCAATTAAATGTTTCATATTCAACATCTCATTAGATATTAAGAAGCAATTTGCATTATTTTTCTTACCGGTTGCAAGTGTATCAGGAACTGCTGCCAAACGATCCTCCGGTTAGATTGGAATTTTGTAACTGGTTTATCAATAATTTAGGAAATAACGATAATGCGTTTGAGAAAACTTTCTTTACTGATGAGGCATACTTCTATTTATCTGGCTATGTTAATTCACAAAGTATGAGGATGTGGAGCGCTGAGAATCCCAATTTTTATGTTGAAGAACCGCTTCACCCACAAAAAATCGGGGTTTGGGCTGCAATTAGTAAAAGAAGAGTTATAGGTCCTATATTTTTTTAAGGTAATTGAGTGCAGTAAAACGATTAAATTTTATTTTAATAGTTCAAATTTTAGGTTTCTAAATGCACAACCATATCATACTGAAATTTTGTCGCCGTTTTTTGAAGAGTTACGTGACAATGAATTACAAACGGGTTACGTACTTTCAATAAGATGGGGCATAAATTTACTTGAAGAGTTTTACAAAAACAGAGTTATTAGTCAAAACATGTCTACAGTGTGGCCCCCGAGGTCTTGTAACTTAACTCCCTGTGATTTTCTTCTGTGGCCATATTTAAAAAAAATCCATTCTTCAACTTCCACTGGACAATATTCAGCAGCTTTAACAAAGAAGTAATGGAAAAAATGAAGAAATCAATAATAATGGCGTAATATTAAGATTTGAGAATAGAACGAGTTAAGGAGTTTACCTTTCTTAGGAACATTATCTCTGAAAACTTAAATTACACACAAGGAATTAATCAAGGTTAATAGAAGCATCGAGATGTCCGGGCGCGTTAAATAGTATAATGTCCTTAAGACAAATGTCGCGAAATGCAAAACTACGACTTATAAGACAGTAATTCGACCCACAGCTACGTACGCATGTGAAACATGGACGATGAATGTGGCAGACCAAGATACGATAAGTAGGTGGGAGAGAAAAATGCGGAGAAAAATATTTGGAGGGACTCGGACGGATGATGGTTGGAGAAGACTTACAACGAAGAGGTACAAAAGAAGTATGGAGAGCCAAATATAGTAGACTTCATTAAAGCTCGAAGGTTAAGATGGTTTGGGCATATATGGAGAATGCCAGATGGAAGAGCTACTAAGATAGTATTGGAAGGCAGAGCGCAAGAAACTAGAAGAAGAAGCGACCAACGAATAGGTGGAAGGAGGCAGTAATGGAAGACATATCAAGGAAAAGAATAGAAGACTGGAGAAATAAAATCATCAATAAGGGACAATGGAGACACATTGTTATGCAATTGGCCTAGGGGCTAAAGTAAAAATGTTACCGTAACTATGGTAAATGTATGTACACAAGAGGTTAGTAGGTTAGGTTTTGTTTGTCATTTGACGCACACTGACGCAAAACTTAACCTGCAAATCTCAATTTGACAGATTGACAATACACTTCAGTACTGCCAACTGATTCGGGCTATCCAAGGCCTGCTGTAAAATTGTAATTGTCAGTTCCAAATTGACAGATTCCAAATTTTTCAAATGCTTGATTATAATTTCCAAAAGTGCAAAAAAATAGCGTATATCACACGGGACTAAAGTGCCTAAATCCCTTGAGTGATTGTGATATTCACTCGCGGGATTTAATGATGCACTTTAGTCCCTCATGATATAATATACTATTATTTGCAACCATATATGTAATGTTAACATTCGTGACCTCATTTGAGTGGGGGAAGTCGTACATTTCAGCCCGCTACTTCCCGCACTCACTTTCCGCTCAAGTGCGGGAAGTGAGTGCGGGAAGTACAGTCGTGTGCAAATAAATCTGGGACAGTGTTTTTTTCACATGCAGATTCAGTTAAGAATTGAAGAATATCTCCATGGATTTCCTGCTATCAGAAAGAGTTGCATTAAACTTTAACAGGTACTGAAACCCGTAACTCTCTCTGATAAGAGGAAATCCATGGAAATATTCTTCAAATTCTTAACTGAATCTGCATGTGAAAAAAACACTGTCCCAGATTTATTTGCACACGGCTGTACATTCCCGACCGCTGAGTAGGTAGGGACACTGGGAATCTCGTTGATCCATTCATGCGCGTCACAACCTGTCGTATCATAATATAATAATTTTTCCAATTATTGTTTAGAATAAAGTGGTTGCGAATAAAATAGTATACAAACCTCGACAGAAAGTTTCCTTAGTCTCGAGATAATAGCTGATTTCGACGCTTCGCGTCTCAATCAGCTAACTAATCCCTCGACAGTAATGAAACACTTCCCATCTCGGGCTGTAATATACTCTTACGTACAAGGATCAACATTTTCAGAGTTAAGATGAGTATACAAAAATAACATTACTTTTATTAGAATAATAATTTCATCTACACAAGTACACAATAAATTGGTTTAAAAATAAAACGGAATCAACATTTTCAGTGTTAAGTCGAGTATACAAAACAAAACATTAGGTACTTTTCTAAAAATAGGTTCATCTACACATCTACACAATACATTTTTGGTTTAATAACAAACGTAATTAACATTTTCAGCGTTAGCCGAGTATACAAACAAACCATTACTTTTATTAGAATAATAAGTTCATCTACACATCTACACATTAAAATGTTGATTTAAAAATAATATTTAATCAACATTTTCAGCGTTAAGTCGAATTCTGCGCTCTTCTAAAATTCGCCCAGCTGTAGAAAATACTCTTTCGCTTGTAGCGGAACTTGCCGGTATGTTTAAAATTTCTCAAGTTTTTTTAACAGTGGCGTATTTACACTGTTTTTCCAAAATCCTAAAATGTCATCTACATTTTCGAATTTTAATTTAACATACTAATTTAGTTCTGTTTCGACATCATCCTAATTACGTGTGTCATCGTCAGAGCTATCTCTAAGTGTAGAAAGATGTACCAGTTTTGAGTCGTTTGCTATGTATTTCATCATTATCATCTATAGTTTTATTTGCATTATAATCTTTTCTTTTATGTGAAGGTATGAACTTTAAGGATTTATAATTAGGGTCCAAAAATAAAGCCACATAATGTAACTTGTTTGGCACAATTTGTGATTTAATGAATTTAAAAGTTGCTGCACCCTGCAGTTTTTCTTCGTTACTAAATATTTAACGTGAAATTAACGTGAAACGTGAATCCCGCCTTGGAAATTTTCACTCACGTTCACTCATGTTCACGTCACGATTTTCAAATATTAGTCACGTTCACGACGTGACACGACTGTTTTCACGACGTGACACCACTGTTTTCACGTCACGCGCCCATCCCTAATCCATTCTTAACCAAATTTGCCTTTGTGAGAAAATTTTTACAATTTATCGTTGAGTGGCTTATCATACTGACAGCAAATAGAGTTAAGAGATTTTTTCTACTCCTTTATTAGTAAATTGCTCATTAAGCACTGTTTACTTGATTAGTAAAATCGTTGTTACAAACAGTGTTACGTAATGATAATGACTAACACGTAATTTTTTTTATTACGTTACAGTTATCTTCTGTTGTTTGTACGAAGCGGTGTAGGGATGTGACTGCAGCCGCCTAATTTTTAAGATGGTGTGACAGATAGTTTGACAGTTAATAAAATATTTCTTTTTCGTTTAACGAAATGAGTGTGATCGTAGAAAAAGTATAGTACGCAACTCGAGCTATAGAGCAATTACACGCTCGTGGAATTACACACGCGCCGCTACGCGGCTTGTGCGTAACTTTTCCAACTCGCGTGTAATATGCTTCCTACAGCTCTCGTTGTGTAATATACTATTGTTATTCAATTTAAAAAACAAATTGCGAAATTGTGTACAAATATAGTGTGGTCCATTAAGTGTGCAACAAATGAAGACATTTTTTTATTAGTTGTACAATCAAAATTTGAATACGGTCACAAGTTAGTGCATGTTCGATAACCATATCAGATGAAATATGAAATTCGTTCAAGAATAAAGTTACCTTATTTAAAAATATATAGCAAAATTTTATTGAGAAAAGTTGTTTAGAATCAAAAGTTATGCTCAAATACAAAGTTACGGCCTCCTATTCGAATTTTGATTCTTTTTTGGAAAATTTTGTATTACCCCTGTATGATACATATTTTCATTATTCTGATTTTATATGTATTTAAAGTAGCCACAACCACATCACTTATAAATAACTTTTAGCAACTTGTAGCGTATTTGTAAAATTTACTTGAATTTATATTTTTTTAGGTAAGCGTCCATTTCATGTTTGTTGCAACGATATTTAACAGAACTTTAGAATTTCGCAAATATTCTTTTTAACAAGGCAAATGCTTTATTAGTAATAATTTACGTATGAAAAAACTCTCAATAAAATCAGAATAATAAAAATATGTATCATACAGGGATAATACTGTAACGGCCTGGCGATCAGGCAGCTGCAGACTTATGAGTCACCGCTGCCGAGACGGTCTTGGAGCCAGATGCGGGCAGATGAGTCATGTTCCAGACGCCTGGAGAAGCGACCTTGCAGCCAAATGTAAGGGATGACTCACGCTTCTGGAAACACGCCCGAGGTCAACACATGCATTTTTGTCAGAATGTACGAGCGAAGCCTCGATTGTTCTAGACAGAAATTATCCGCGAATATAAATACACGGCCGTCGGAGTTTTCTCAGTAGTTCGAATTCAGACTCGAAGCGCGCGTGATATAAATGAACCGTGTGAAATAAATAACAGATAAATAACCATATAAATCGTTAGTGTTTAAGTCGTAAATAGCCAAATAAATAATTGATGTTTAATCCAGCGCATATAAATAAATAAATGTATCGTTGTTAGAAATAGTGCCTGTAGTTCGTTAGTTTAAGTAATTTGTGTTCTGTTAATTCGTGTGTTTGTAAATAATAATAATTAATAGTTGTAAATAAATGTTTAATACAAGAAGCGTCGAATAATAGGCTGAACGTAAAAACGTAACAATACAAAATTTTACAAAAAAGAATCAAAATTCGAATAGGAGTCCGTGACTTTGTATTTGAGCATAACTTTTGATTCTAAACAACTTTTCTCAATAAAATTTTGCAATAAGGTATCTTTATTCTTGAACGAATTTCATATTTTTGTACTGCCCTGTATGCTGTTTGATTTGGAGCCATTCTAAATGCATCTGATATGGTTATCGAACATGCACTAACTTGTGACCGTATTTAAATTTTGATTGTACAACTAATAAAAAAATGTCCCATTTGTTGCACTAATGGACCACACTGTATATTATACTCCATGCTACTGGATCCAACTAATAAAAAACGTGCATTGCATATGTCTCAACTCTTATTTTAACTAATTTAACAACTCTTAACTTTGCCAAATGTCGGGTCTTGTCTAAAATCTCCTGAAAAAGAAGAAGCCGATGCCCGTAGTAGAGGCATGTTGACAAGACAGACAACGAACAAATAAGACACCTATTCCCAAAACATAAAATCCAAAAAGTCAATCAGTTTTTACTTCCTTTTACGATAAAGGAAGTAATATTGGATTCACCACCCCAAGAATGCGAAATTGAGTTTTCAACAGATCTTCAGGTTTTAGAATCCCCTGAATCCAAAAAACATGTTTTTGTTCATTGGTCTGTCTGTGTGTGTCTGTCTGTGAACAGAAGAGTGAACGAAAAGAGGTATGGCGTTGAAACTTAATACTTTAATACTTTATTTTAACGGATAATACCATTTACAGTTATTGAAAATATTTACATAAAATATAAAATATGGAGCTGCCAAATACAAAAATAATAATAATGCTTATAATATTATATGGGACACGAAGAAAGTACATGTATTGTAGAAGTCACATCTCCAACAATGATTTTACACTATGACTAAATCTTGAAAACGAAATTCCAACAATATCTAAATTCCCTAAGTTATTTACAATCTTTACAATACGTTGTAACGAAACTTGTTTTGTGTACTATGTAAATGAGACAGCAAGCTTTTGAAGATAATCGCGTAACCGGAAGTAGGTGTTTACTCTTGTGATTTTTCAGTTTTTTTCAAAACCGGCTCGAACGATTTTTTTCAAACTACATTTTTAATGTGTATTATTATTTAGTTCTTCCTCGATACAAATTTGTTTGAGCGAGTCTTACACAGAATTAGAAAAGCAAAACTATTACATGTACAATTATTATATCTACAAAAATCACTAGTTTAGGTAAATAATCATAGTCTAGAAAACATTTGGAGGTTATCACATTTATAATAAATTTACAGATTACAATTTTCAAAACACTCGCACATCATAAATAGCTTGTTCTAAGAGGTAGTTGTTTATAACTGATTTAAAGCGCTTTGCAGGTAAATTTCTAGTGTTTGCGGACAACCCATTGAACATCTTAAAAGCTGCGAAAAAAGCTGGTTGTTTTTGTGTTCGGGTACTGCGATTGAACGGTAGCACTATTTAATCCGCTTGACGTGTGCCGTAATCATGAGACGCAGAACTAAATTTAATTAAATTTTCTTTTTTGTATTCGCTCCCCAAACTGGTTACTTTGGAAACTGTCTAGGATCCTCAAAATGGCCATTTAGAGGCCTTGTACTTAAAGTCGTCATGGCAACATTTTAGCGGACTCAAACATTAGTTGCCATGACGACTTTAAGTACAAGGCCTCTAAATGGCCATTTTGAGGATCCTAGACAGTTTCCAAAGTAACCAGTTTGGGGAGCGAAAAATACATTTTCGCGCGGCCTCCTAATATAATGCAGCGTTAATGGTAATTGAAACTTCATATTATAATGTTTGGAGAGCTAATACAAAAAAACGTTGTATGCAACACGTCCTCAAATGGCTTTGAGGACTAGTTACATAAAGTACTATTAACATACTTTAAGGATTCATAGATGAACAGACAATTCACCGTTAATATTTTGAGTTGCTTAAAAAGTGGTTTACAATGATCCATGTAATGTGCACCAGCTAGAAGTCTAATAACTCTTTTTTGAATTACATATTCATGTCAGATAGGTGATTTTCCAGATGAATACTTCTAAAATGGGTTTCGGTTTTTTTTGACAAATGCTTATAATTTAAAAATCAAATTTTTGCTAATTATAAGATCATGGGAATCAAGAAAGTTGTGTGAGTGTATCACACGAGATTTTTTCAACACAATTTGAAAAAAATATGCCAGTTTGGAAAATAGCAAGAATATTTCACCTTTACTTTCATTTAAAGATTACAAGGAAAATAAAAAGCTAGTTTGGTTTTTAATACTTTATTGCTATTCTATAACACGATAAAGATACATTTTTCATGCATAAGATCTTTGATAATTATCACTTTCTAAAGCATGTGCTTTCATAATACATTAATAATTTTACGTAAAATTAACAATTTTTTTGGTTTGTCTTAGTTTAAAAACTCCGCTATCTTTAAAAGACCACTTTTCAATGTTTATCATATTAGCCCCTTGAAATAACTTATGTGAAGGAAAGATTAGTTATATTGATAGAAAAATATAAAACAAAATTACAGCCAATATAATACACTATAGCTACCAAAATTGAAACTAGAAATACTAATACATTTCAGGTTGATTCTATCCTATTCTGGCAACTAATTACAGGTACCTTTTTAATGGTAATGTATTGCCATTTGACAGTACAATTCATTTACAACAAATTACAAAGTAGGATTAATGTTATATTGACCATGCTACTTAATCCTGATCGGCATCAGGACTTGTGGGTGAGTAACTTGGCGAAGAGGGAGAGTACCTTGGTGGTTCTGGTGAATACGCAGGGCTAGCTGGAGAATAGCTAGGGGAAGTAGGTGTATAAGTAGGCGAAGTAGGTGAATATTTTGTACTTGCATTTGGAGAATATTGTGGGGATGTTGGGGAATAACTGGGAGAAGTTGGAGAATAATTAGGGGAAGAAGGTGAATACCTTGAACTAGCAGCAGGAGTGTGCTGAGGTGAAGATGGAGAATAACTTGGTGATGTTGGTGAATAACTGGGTGAAGTGGGTGAATATTGTGGACTTCCTCCAGTAAATGATGGAGACGTTGGAGAATAACTTGGAGAAGTTGGGGAATACTTCGGAGATGATGGAGAATAACTCGGCGAAGCTGGGGAATACTGAGGAGATGAAGGTGAATAACTTGGAGATGTAGGGGAGTAGCTAGGAGATGCCGGAGAATATCTTGGTGAAGATGGTGAATAGCTGGGGGATGTTGGTGAATAACTTGGTGATGTTGGAGAATAGCTGGGAGATGTTGGTGAATAGCTAGGCGATGTGGGACTGTATGAAGGTGAAGTGGGAGAATAGCTTGGTGAAGTGGGGGAGTAGCTAGGTGATGTCGGCGAATAGCTCGGGGAAGTAGGTGAATAGCTGGGAGATGTAGGTGAGTAGCTTGGAGAAGTTGGGCTGTAAGATGGCGATGTAGGTGAATAAGACGGTGAAGTAGGGGAGTAGCTAGGTGACGTTGGTGAATAACTTGGGCTAGTAGGGGAATAGGATGGTGAAGTAGGACTGTAACTTGGACTGGTTGGAGAGTAACTAGGGCTAGTTGGACTATAATTTGGACTAGTAGGAGAGTAACCAGGTGAACTAGGGGAATACCCTGGAGATACTGGTGTCATTGAAGGTGAAGCCACGGGTTGATATGCTGGACTAGATGGACTATATGATGGAGATGTGGCCCGTGGAGATGGAATGTATGGTGACATAGCTGGAGATTGTGGAGTTGGCGATGACCATGCTCCATAAGCTGGAGACATTCCAGAAGCATCTGATGCTGCTGAAGGAGAGAAAGCTGGACCTCCCGGTGTCATACCACTTCCTAACAGATCTGAAATAAGAAATAATGTTATAAAACAGTTAGAAAGATCACAATTAATTTATGTAGCAACTACTAAAAATGATGGATATGCTTGTGTCTGATGATACATTTGATATTGTTGTGCTTATGAACACTCTTATTTAGACCAGCTGCAAACTAAATAGCTATTTATGTATCAAGTACGTAAAATAGTTTTAGGGGACAAATTGTAATTAAAGACGCGGCGAGGAAAGAGCAGAGTCTTTAATGAGAGAAGTACCCTAAAACTATTTTGCGTACGTGTTGCATACAAGATTTTTTGGCACGAGTTCTCTAAACCAGCAAATTGATTTAAAAATTAATTTTTAAATCCCGGGACGTCAAAAATTATCTTGGTCAAGGGTGGTCATGATTTTAAAATAATGTTGGAGTCAAATTCGAGGTTATCAGGTTAGGTTTTGCGGCAGCCTGTCAAAACTAACGCAAAACCTAACCTGCTAACCTCGAATTTGACATAGTATTGTTTTATATCGTATTGTTAATAAAAAGAATCCTCTAAAGTCTTGTCATAACAACTTTAGAGTACTAGGTCCCTAAAGATCCATTTTGCGGCGTTTTGAATTAGCAAAATGGACATTTTAGAAAAATGAAAAAAAAAATTTTGACAATACACTACAACTGTTAAAGCATATTTCAGAAATAAACATTCTGATATAGCTATCCTTGATAAAAAATTGTCATCCTGCAGATTAATAGTTTCTACACAAAATCAATTATTTTAAAAAGAGCAGGACTATGATTTGTAAAAACTATGAAAAGAGCTCTTAATAAATAGTCTTCATTATTTGTAAATAATAGAAAAACCCAAATGTAAATGCACTAAAAAGGAGAAAAATCAATTTAAGAAGAACATGCAAGAAGAATTAAGACGCAAGTAACAATGTGATTGTATTAGGTGATCTAAATGTAAAAATCAGATGAATAGCAAAATATCTGGACAATTAAAAATAACGACAATTAAACTCTCAACTGTTATAGAGTAAATGATTTAGTAGTAACAAATACAAACTTTCAACACAGAAAAAAATCACGAAGTAGATTCAATGAAAAAAGATCAATTACGGACTATTTTCTTAGCAAATAGAGAAAATATGTAGCTAATATAAGAAGCAAGGGGGGTCCAAAGATAGAAGATTATAAAGTGTATACAAATAAACAGCAAGAAGTGGAGGAAAATATTAAAACAAAAGATAACAACTTCACTATGGAACATTAATATTGATCCTAATTTTATTTTTTAATTGTAGATAGCAAAAATAAGCAACTTACTTTGTGGCGACCATGCACTTCCTCCAACATACGGTGTAGCACCTTGATTCCAAGGGGTCATAGCACCACCAGGGCTCATGCTAGGTGTTGCAGCAGATCCAAAGAACATTCCGGAGCTCAATAGATCCCCTCCATTTGTTTGAGGAATCGGAATACCCATTTTACATTTTTCTGCGTCCAACAACAGATCAAAACAGCCTGTGCCCATTCGGGGCAACTGTCCCATTATAATATTTTCTGACACACCACGCATAGGATCTACTTCGGCATGTGAAGCTGCATCCAAAAGTACATCAACAGTTTCTTCGAAGGAGCATCTCATAAGTGCACCAGTGTCCTGTCTATTGATGCCGTGACGAGTAATAGCCATAAGATGGCCCTTAGCTGTCATTACGTCGCACAGCAAGGCGAGATGCCGGTAGTTTACGTACAGACCATAGAACTGCAATACAGCGTTCATTTCCTTTTCAACGGACTTACGGACAGCTTCAATACCAAGCACCTGGGTAACATTAAGTTAGTTTCTTGAATCAAGTACTGAAAGTACGACTCACCGAGAAAATTTCACAAATGTCGTTGGAAAAGGTACGAACAGGGTCGACATCCCGTTCTGAAAGTACTTTCATCAAGCTGGTTCCGTCTGTTTCGAGCAGCCACTCAGCAATAGCTTTAAATTCTCCAGTTTCAGTAATAACAATACGTTTCTTACTGTCGGTCTGTGGCAGATGCATGTACACTTTTGCAATGGCTTCAATGCCCTAAAACAAACAATAGATATTTCCCCATGGAGAATATATACATACATAATCTGTAACCCCTTATACCGTTACAGTGTTAGATAAAAGCGGTACGTACTTGTAATGTCATGTCACTTAACATGTTGGCTTCAATACATCTTAGGAACATATCGTCATCCATTTTGTCAACTTCTTCATCAGCACCTTCGCCAAATTTAGCATCATCGCTGTTCATAATACGAATACGTAAGACTAATTTTTCAGCGTTATCATCGTTAAATATGCAATTTAAATCATCACCAAAACCTGCATTAATTTTTTCGGCTATCTGTTCCATAGTTAGTTTTTTATCTAAAAGAAATAGTCAGTTAATAGCAACATTTCAGAAATTGATTTCTCTTGACTACTTACCAGTCATTCTCTTACGATCAAGTTCAATACGCAAAAGCCACGGCGATATTCTTGTAGGGTCAAAATCAGGCATTTCATAGTATACATTAACGAATTCCTGATCTTCAGGAATGACGGTATTTTGTGGATCAGGATCATAATAGATTGCAGTATTAGCTGTTACCTATAATATATTTAGTATTACTTTTAATATCGACGAGAAAACAAGAAAAGAAAATAATTAATGATTAAAATGAATAAAAATAGAATATAGATTTTTAATAAGCGTGTAACTGTTATAGAAGGTCCCTTTGAATATGTCAAATTTGATATTAGCAGGTTAGGTTTTGCGTCAGTTTTGACACAGACTGACGGAAAACCTAACCTGCAAAACATCGAATTTGACATAGACTTACAGTGCCACCAAAAAATTATTCACACGTTTGAATTTTCACAGTTCTGAGGATCAGTTTTTTTTTAATCTCTTGATACTTTACTGTAAATGGTTTATTATGCAACTATGCGAATCTAGGGTAAACATACCACCAGCGAAAGCGTCAGTAATTTTTTCTACTTACATAAGATATGATTATCTTTAACATAGCAAAGTGCCAGACTTGTTATATTTTTTAAATGATTTTTTTCCACCGTTCAAGGACGCATGAGGGCTAAAACCACCAACGCTGGCTTGCCAGACTACGGGTTTCCTTCTTAGTATATTCAAAGGGACCTTCCATAACAGTTAAACGCTTGCTAAAAATACTGTAAGCAAACCCGTTGCTGGCTCTTGGACTGTGTTTATTTATTAAACACAGTTAAATTGTAACCAAGGTTGCTTCTATTGCAATTTAATCACATAAATGAGGTTTGTTAACTTGATAAAAAGACGTTTGGGGCTCTACACTATATGAAGGATTATGGCCATTGGTTTTAAATGATTTGAATACTTGTCTATTGTTCTTGGATATTAGTTTACTAAGCAGTAAATATTAAGCTATAGATAAGAATGATCTGCAACTGTAGTAAATTGACGTTTCACTACTATTCTGTCACCTCCATTTGAATTTTTATTTTTCCAAAAATTTTGCTCTGGTATAGTTGGGACCATTCACATCTGGTTTTTTTATTTTTAAGGTTAAAGGCCAATTTTGTTTATTTCTATGCACTCTTCGTGGAAGTGTATATAAAGCACCAAACAACCTTACGTTAATTATCAGGTACATATTTGTTAAAAAATTCAAAAGTTACATATTAACACGTAGACCGCCGCGCGGCATTAACTTGTGCCGCGCTATCTTTTGCTTTAGGTTGCATGGCACACCATCTGTGCCGCGGCCTTGCAATATTATTCTCGTCGTGTGGCACTGCATTCGTGCCGCAGAATCAATGTATTTATATGAACATATAAAATAGGTGGTCTGACGGACCAGATGGAGTCACTTCCCAGGGATTTCTACATTTTGGTCTCTTTTTACGCTAACTTGTTGCTCGCTGTCCTTTAATAATTTATTGTCTATGTAATTTAAGTTTTAAAGTGTTTAAAAATCAAAATTATTAAATTATAGGTTGCGTTATTGCTAAGTTTAGAAGCTACAAAACGGCACGCTTCAGGCCGCGCGGCACACATACTGTGCCGCAACATTTTTTTTTTAAACAAACGTTTTAAAATAGTTCGTATGGCTTATTACATTAAAATATCATCATTTATTGATATATAAATGTAATTAAAAAAAAATGACGTAATGGCCTGAGGGACCAAAATTTTTTATATTAAGTGGCGGTCTACGTGTTAACCTTCTTTTTCTTCTTTTCCAACTCTCTTTTACCGTATTACGGTATAGAGGTTTCATTTAATTTTCGCTATCACTACTGTTTATATCACTTCCACTTTGTACTCTTTGCTATTACTTATTCTGTTCTTGTTTTTGCTCCTACACAACATTTCTTCCATTTCTTCCTATGGTCCGCTAATACCTTTGCTTCTTTCCAGTTTAATCCTCTATCTTTTAGTAGTTCTGCCATTCTTTTATTCCATGTTGCAATTGGGCGTCCCCTAGGTCTACTTCCCTCTGGTTTGGCTTCCCATATTGTCTTTAATTTGTTGTCACTGTTCATTCTGAACAAGTGCCCTGGCCATCGTAATTGGTTTTCTTCAATTTTCTCTTCCTGTGGTGTGACTTTTAGTCCTTGCCTAATTTCTGTGTTTCTTATTCGATCTCTCTTCCTTACTCCCTCACATCTTCTCAGGAATTTCATTTCACAGGCTTGTAGTTGTTGTTTTAATCTCGTATTAAGCGTCCATGCCTCATTGCGGTATGTTAAGCTTGGGATAAATATTGCGTGTGTACACTCTAATTTTTGCCTTCTTTGATATCTCTTTTTTTTAGCAATTATTGCTTTATTTATGGCGTAGTCAAGATTCATTGCTGTTTGTATTCTGCTGTTTATTTCTTGTTCATGTTTTCCGTCACTACTCACCATTGTTTCTAAGTATTTTAAGGCTTCCACTTGCTTCAGTTCCTCATTATTTATAGCAATATGTGTATGTTTCTCGGTTTTCTTGTTACCATCATTACTACTGTTTTCTCTGTATTCATTTCCATATTTCTTTCCGCAAATGCTTGCTTCCAACACTCTATTGTTCTCTGTAGCTGTTTTTCTGAGTTTGCTAATATGGCGATGCCATCCGCAAACATAAATTCGAACACTCGTACCATTTGCATGTTTCTAAAACTGATCTGGCAGCTTTTTATGTTTCCTTCTATTTCTTTTGTTATCTAGTCTATCAGGGTGATGAATAGAAGAGCCCTGTCTCACTCCTTCTTATGTTATGAATTCTGTTGATCTTTCACTTCTGGTTCTTACATAATTTCGTGTATTATTGTACAAGCACTTGATGGCTCTTATTAATCTATCTGTCACACTGTAATTCTTTAGCATTTTGCATACTTGTTCCCTAGGTACCGTATCGAATGCTTTAATCAGATCCACAAAACATACGTTCTTCTTCCTCTTTTAAATCCACTCTGAGATTCTCCTAGTTTTGAGTCTATCAGTTTTTTCCCTCTCTGTTCCAATATTTTTTCATAGATTTCTCGGGGCGCTCAGGAGTAAGATTCCTCTATAATTTTCGCATCTTCTGGTGTCTCCCTTTTTAAATATCGGTTGGATGATCGCTACTTCCCAATCCTTGGGGATTTTATTTTCTTTCCAGGTTTGTGTATTATCTTGTGCAGGTGATGCAGTCCTGTTTCTCCCATGTACTTCAACATTTCGGTTTTTTTTTAATCGTGTGCAGCTGCTTTATACATTTTTAGTCCTCTCACTGCTTCTTTCACTTCTTTTAAATCTCTTCTTCCTGCCGTCCCCCTTCATCTATTTCTATCTCTTTCGTTTCTCAAGCCTTTTCCTTTGTTTCTTGTGCCGTTTGTTTTTGTGATCCTCCTTGCTGTTCCTGAAAGTATTCTTTCCATCTTTCAATTATGCTTTTTCAATTGGTGAGTATCTCACCCAATTTATCTTTAATAGAGTGTAGCGGATTCTTTTTGCCTTGTCTCAATCGTATATTTTATAGAAACGATTCTGGTTTTCTCTAAAGTTCGATTCGGTATCTATTCCAAAAAATTCCCATTCCAATGATTTTGCTTGGGCTAGTAGTACTTTTGTTTTATTTCTTTATTCTTTATATCTTTCATAATCTTCTGGTTTGTTGCTCTTTAGGTACTTGTTTCAAAGTTGTTTCTTTTCAGTCACTTCTTTTTTAATGTTCACATTTCACCAACTAGTTTGTCTTTTCTTCTTTCGGCTGGTTGTCCTGTACACTTTCTCTGCAGAATTATTTCTTTGAAATTAGCCCAGTTTTTTTCTATTTCTTGGGTGTCGCTTGTCATTTTACTTAATCTTTGGACTTCTTTTTTAAATCTTTTTTGTATCTCCTTGCTCCTTAATTTATTCGGGTTTATTTCTCTTTTAGGTTTTTGCTCATCTATGCTGTTTTTCTCAATCTCTGTTAGTCTTGTCATTTCGGCCAACAGGAGAAAGTGGTCATTTCCTATTTCTCTCCCTCTTTTCACTCTTACATCTTTTACCTTCCACTTGTTGCTACTCTGCACTAGTACATAATCAATTATTGATTTTTTTGTTTTTCATTGGTTTTTTTCTCGTAATTTTGTGTATTTGCAACTACATCTCGTTATCGATACAAAACTCCATTAGCCTCTGTCCATTATTGTTTTTGGCGGTTTCCCCAAATGGGCCTATCATCTTTTTATATTTCTGTACATTGTTCCGCATTCTTCTGTTTAGGTCTCCCAAAACTACTATATACTTTATTTCTGCTATTTTCAATTGCTTCTTCTAGCATCTCCCAAAACCTATTTTTGTATTCTACCAGTCATCCTATGGGTCGTTGTTACTTTAATTTCCAGCGTTATTATTCTTTCTATCCGAAAATCCCAATTTACAATATATTCTTCACATTGCATATAGTTATTATAAATCCTACCCCTTCGGCTGCTCGTTTATTCATACTAACACCGCTATAGAACAGGTTTTCTTCGTCTATTTTTTCTATCCCCTACCCTTTTTTCTGTTTCTGTTAGCACAATTAATTCTACATTCGATTTCGAAAATTCTTGCACTAGTTCCTTTTCTTTTCCTCTTATCCCTCTTACATTCCATGTAGGTATTTCTAGCCCCCCCTTTATGGCTCTCTTCCGGTTTGCTTGAAATTTTAATCCTCTTATTTTTGTTATATGTATATCTATCCGTTTTTTTTTACTTGCTTCCGCTGATCGTGGTTGCAGAAGATTTTCCGTGCTGTACGTTATTCTTGTATTTGTTTGACTTGTCCTTGTTGTTTACCTTTTCCTGCAGTTTTCCTAGTTCTTGGTAAAGCTCCTTTCTTTCTCTATCGATGTTTTAATTTCTTTGTTTAATTACTTCTTTTAATGCTTTTAATTCTTCTTAACTTTTTTGTAGTTCAGATATCGACTTTCTTTCATCCTCTGTAACTCTCACCGTGTTGTTTGTATTAAACCATCGATTTCCTCCATACTCATCCATCTTTT
This sequence comes from Agriotes lineatus, assembly GCA_940337035.1. Taxonomy (NCBI): domain Eukaryota; kingdom Metazoa; phylum Arthropoda; class Insecta; order Coleoptera; family Elateridae; genus Agriotes; species Agriotes lineatus. The sequence goes on along the minus strand of CALNHX010002911.1, from coordinate 35,069 downwards.
ACCCTTTGTTTGAGATCCCAACCTCTTCTGTGCTACGCCACTGGTGTGTGTTCTCGCTCCACCCGTTTGCGTTCGATGCACCAATCCCGTGCATGTATTTTTTCGAGCGTGCGGCCCTCGCTGCGGTTTCTCGTGGTTGAATTTCTACCTTACGTTAGCCGGCTCCTTGGAAAAGACACTTTTAATTTGCTTTGATCCTCAATACTCGTGCTTTGGACATCTTTATTTTTCACTACAGTTGTTTCCACTGCTTTTAACTCCCTATTTGTTCACTTTTTCACTGTAAAAGTTGTTACTTTACACTCGTAAATCAACTTTCAAGTTCCAATGTGTGATACGGCCGCCTATAACGGTAACGCATCGACACCCTTGTACCCCATATTAACCTGTTTCCAGTAAAATTTTGCAATTATTTGTTCAGGAGTATGACTTAATCGCACAACAGATCTCTTGTTTATATCTTCTTTCACATTTTCTAAAACTTCGTCCGTATGAACATCATTGTTGGTTTCCAGAATGGATTGCGAAGGCTGCCACATTAGCGAATTAAACACCAAAATATTCAATTCTCAATCAAATTTAAAACCGAAAACAGCAACAAATGAATTACAAAAAAACAGTAGCGGTAGCTTATTGCAATGATTAATAATTTTTTATGATCTTTCGGTCACTTTCTGTATTTTGTAACCAATACATAACTGATAATTAATGTAGGGTTGTTTAATGGTTTACATACATTTCCATAAAGAGTGCATCGAAATAAACAAATCTTACATATAACCTTATAGTCCAGTCAATATGATAATTCCTTGCAAAAGGTCGGGTAGTTTTGAATTTTTGATATATGATTTGGGTTGCCACTGTGATGTAAAAACGAAGCACCGAGCAACCTCGAAAAAATAGCAAAATTAAGACACTTATTTTCGTTCTTGGTGTATATTTCAAAAACTAAACGTTTGTCTAAAAAATCACTCTTACCTTTTTAAAAGTAGAGTAAATTTGCTACAATTTGATCACAAGATGACCTTTATATGTCCACGATACGATATTTACACTTAGTGAAGGAGTGCAACAATTTAGTTCTTATGGTGGTCCCTATCTCGAAGTTGGAGCTAATGAAATAAGAACTTTACATAAATAACACTACTGTGTGCTCATCTGGTGGACTCTTGGTATGGTGCACCTCCAAAACATATCTGACGAAGTAGAAAACGACTGTGGTGTGACCTTTTATCCGAGCAACATATAGATGCAAGGCCTTCTCTTATTAGTCGAGACAATGAGGGTGTGGCCAATCTAAGAGAGGGGTTAAAACTACACCCTCCATTCCCCATATTAGATATGATAATATCAGTTAGCTCTGGAATAGTGGAAGGAGAAAACATGAATTGCCACTTAGTCTCGGAGGTTGGGAAGAAAGGAATTTCAAGAATTGTTGGTCACAACTTTGAACAAGTGGCATTTAAACGTAAGGACAAAGTTGTGACCTTCAGCTCATCCACAAACACTGTGACACTGAGTACAGAAACATCCACCGTTGATCCCCTAACAATTTTTCATAAGAGTTATTATCAGCAAGCAGTCAGATGAGGATCTAAGACATTTCTCCATGCCCTACTTCACTATTCTGTGAAGAGGGGTTACGTAAAGGGATAAAATCTTCACTGTACTCCTCATTTGTACCAATTGAATTAGATCAAATACCAGGGACTAATAGATATAATGGTGGCTATCTGTACTACAAAGTTGTACGACAACGAAATTCAAGTTTTGGAGCAGCTACTTAGTGTACCTGAAAAAGCACTACGGGGAAAATGTAGCTGTAGTGTTTGATGGTTACCCTATGGAACAAAAGAGCACCAAAGCTGCTGAACGGAGTAGACGACATTTGTGTCCTGACATATTGTTCGATGGTAAAACAGTGGCTCAGATTCATCAAGAATTTTTTTTGTGAAATGACACCAACAAGGAGCGGCTCATCGATCCCTTAAAGGTGAAGCTCCAGGAAGCTAATGTTTATGTTCAGCAAGCGGTAGAAGATTCTGATTCGTTGATCGTGAGCACAGTCATATCTATGGGACATCTTCATGATAGAGTGTTTGTGGTTGATGAAGACGTTGATTTGTTCCTGTTCCTGCTTTCGGAGTTAGCATCACAGCAGACAAAAAACGTGTACCTCCAGAAATGTGGTCGGGGTAAACATGGTGACACTTTTTATTCATCAACGTCATTCAAGTTCAAGTTTCATGAAATCATATTTTCACTCACGCGTTATATAAGAATATGAGTTAAACGGTTGCGATTCAACTTCCTCACTTTTCAGTCAAGGAAAAAATAAATGTGCCCTTCTTAAACAACCTAACCTTGTAAATCAAGCAAGGATTTTCTTAAAACCTGATGCAACTGCCGAGGAAGTTGCAAAGGCAGGCAAAACTCTCCTTGTGCACCTATATGGAGGAGATTCTCAAAAAGAGGACCTCAATGACCTGCGCTACCACCATATAAAGTACATTTTTTTTCTATAATAATTTTCAAGGTCAACTTTCTAGGGGATAAGTTGCATTCCTGCAGGGTCTCTAGTTTTAATAATGTTGGTACATAGATTTTTAGTTCTTTTCTTCCAGTAAAAAAATGATTATCATTTTGACAGATATGTCATAATTTAATATCGCTTGCTTCATTTTTGCATTTAAAATATTTCTTGGTTTTCTTTTTTATCCGATTTTATTGATGATGATGATGATTCCATGTTAAAAAAAGAAATTTGTCGAGACTTTGACATTCAAAATTTCCTAGCGTTTTAATCACATATCTACCAACATTGTAACACTTTGACAGTTATTATAGAAAAAAAAACGTACTTTATGTATTACTTACTATATTGCTAGTATGGACTGGAAACGCGCGAAAACATTACGGCGCCAACATATTATCACTCTGAGTATTACACGTCTCGTGCGCACCACCTATTTGCAAGGGCAGCCACTAAAACAAAATTTAATCTTGCCGAACTGCCACCAATAAGTGATGCTGCAAAGTTTCATGCTTTAAGGACTTACCATCAAATACAGGTGTGGATGAGACTCGAAAAAAATCCCCTTGAATGGGGATGGGTGGCTAAATCGTCCGGCTTCTCTCCTCAGAAAACGGACAGATAGGCGACTCCAAAATCCATGCTAACATTTATACCGTGCAGCTGCAAGAAAGGGTGTAGAAATGCTTGCGGTTGTAGGAAAGCAGAGCTCAAATGTTTTTCTCTATGTACAGCTTGCCTTGGCCAGTCATGTAAAGATACACTAGAACTACTCCTGGATGACGAAGATGAAATAAGTGCTCCTTCAGATATTGAGAGAATGAGTGAAAAAATAGAAAACCCGGATTCAGTCTACAAACTATTAGAGGTTGAAACAGTGGAACACAATCCGTTTTCTTCAAAGAAACAGAAACTCTGAATGATGAACTGATTAAAATGTGTTTTCACAACCGTTACGGATTTTTTCCATTTGTGATGTTATTTCGTATATGTTTTTCTTTAATATTGCACTGTTATTTTTAATTTGTATTTTTTTTACATTAATTACTGTAACTCTTAAGTTATATTACTAAAAAATAAAATCCGCTCACATTTTACTATTTTTCATGCGTAAGCTCTTCTTACCTATCCTACCCGTGGTTACTATAGTTTATATATTTCCGGAAAGTTTTAACATAAAAAGGTCACCTTCTGCTCAAATGGTTGCAAATTTAATGTACTTTAAATGTGATCTCAATGTATTTTTACATAGACTACTTAGTTTACGAGATATTTAACAGAATTCATTTTATCGCATTATTTAAGAAATCTTTGTATTTTGAAAAAATGGTATCTTGGGAACTATCACTGTTATGGGTGATCATAAATGGTTGTGATTTGTTTTCTTAGGTTGGCACTGTTTATGTTGGTGGCACTGTAAGTCTATGTCAAATTCGAGGTTAGCAGGTTAGGTTTTGCGTCAGTCTGTGTCAAAACTGATACAAAACCTAACCTGTTAATCTCCAATTTGACATAGACTTACAGTGCCACCAACATAAACAGTGCCAACCTAAGAAAAAAAATCACAACCATTTATGATCACCCGGTATAACTCGTTTTGTGCTCAAATTGTAGCAAATTTACTCTACTTTTAAAAAGGTAAGAGGGATTGTTTTCGGCAAACTTTTAGTTTTTGAAATAATCGCCAGAAACAAAAACAAGTGCTTAAAATTTACTGTTTTTGCGAGGGGGCGTGGTGCGCCGAGGTCAAAAACTTGGATTTTAACTTACTATGGCTACCCAAATGATATATAAAAAATTCAAAACTACCCGACCTTTTGCAAGGAATTTTGCTATATTGACTGGATTATTAAAAATTAAAAATGAGACAAAACCAATAAAGAAAAACAAGCCATAGACTGTATGTAATACGAGTTTGATAAAATAGAAAATAGGAATGAACACAAAGACCTATACAAACCTTTCGCAAAGTTGTATGTTCAAGGCGACAAAGTACATTTTTAGCTTTCTCGGCATCACGAGCTGCTACTCCAGTTAAGAAAACGGTAAGGGAAGGAGCTTTGGGTTTCTTGGAAATGTTAATGATTTCCTTTAGACGAGGAACACCAAGGGTTACGTTTTTGGACGATACACCAGCAAAATGGAAAGTGTTCAGCGTCATCTGTGTAGCAGGTTCACCCAGAGACTGAGCTGCCAAAGCACCAACCATTTCACCTGGATTCACCTACAACATTATCAGTAGTTACTTTTATAATTGACAACAAAAAATAGATTAAGTTACCTGGGCCTGTTGGAAACGGGTTTCAATTTCTCCAATAAGCCACTCAAAAGCTTCAGTACTTAATCGAAATTCTTCAGAAACACATTTTGTACATAATGTTGAACGAACAAGACACTGGAAGAGCAGTGTTGCATTTTCGTTAGCTTGTTTTGAGAGCCGATCATCTCCAGCTACTATTACACATTTATGCAACAATTCTCGAACACCTACAAATAAAAATTACTATAAACTCATATGGGAATTTTAAACGTTAAGTTATACCTTGTATGACTCGTAATGGTGATAAATCTGTGGGTGCACGTTTATTGATATGGAAAATCTTCTGTACATTCCAAATCATTCTTTGTAAATTACAAGGCAATACAACTTTAGACTCTCCGCTAGGGAAGATCTGTCTCAAGGCTTCCCTGTCCTTTTGAAGCTGTTCCCACTCTCGTTCTAACTCGGATATAACCTCTCCTGAGCCCATGAGTTGTCTGCTGACTTCTTCATTGAAGATCCTTCGTAAGTAGCGTTCATTACTGGGATCAAACCGGAATTTTCTTTCAAATGCTTTATTACTAAGCTTCACCGTTGGGAGTGTTTGGAACTCGACCATTTCACCACAAAGCCCGTCTTCACCATATCTCAGCTGAATCAGCTGACCTACTGAATTACGCACAGTACCATCATAATGAACCATAACAGACTCCATAGCCTTTATAAGACGACGCTGGATATAGCCAGTTTCGGCAGTTTTAACAGCAGTATCGATAAGACCCTCACGACCACCCATAGCGTGGAAATAGAATTCTGAGGGAGTCAGCCCGGCTAGATATGAATTTTCTACGAAGCCCCTGGATTCAGGGCCGTAGTCATCTTTGATGAAATGTGGAAGAGTACGTTTACGAAAACCGAAGGGGATACGTTTACCTTCTACGTTCTGTTGCCCTACACAGGCAATAACCTACGAGTACAGCGTACAGTAAAATTTAAAAATTGCGTCTAAATATATTACCTGTGAAATATTAATGTTAGATCCTTTCGAACCAGCGACAACCATAGCCTTTAAATTATTATATTCAGTCAAGGATTTCTTGGCAGAACCACCAGTTTTATCACGAGCATCATTCAAGATTCTGTTTACTTGATTTTCAAAAGTCTGCCTGAGAGTGTTACCAGGAGTTGGTTCCAGTTCCATGTTATGGGCTTTTTGAATGACTTCTATTACATCCTCTTTGGCCTTTTTGATTGCTTTCTGGATTTCTAAGTACGTCTGGGGATCAGCAATTGTGTCACCAATACCAATGCTGTGACCTAAATGAATTTGATTGTATTTTTTTAATACTTTGATTTGATTAATAATTACCCTCAAGAAGCAGCCAGTTGTTCACTACAGTCTGAATGTTACCGTAAAATCTTCCGCACACTTCGTGGCCCAATTCCAAAAAACAAATGTGAAGCAGAGAACCAGCTGATGTACCCAAAGTCTTCTTGCAGAGAATACCCATTACTAGATCTCCATGTTCTACCATGACCTATAAAAGGAATTCAATCAAGATTATGATCAATGGTATATATTTAAAAAAATTGTCATACCTTTGTGTCACCAGGTGATATCCACTTATACGGACCGTCATCTTCATCATCTGGATGGGTTGAATGTGTTCGAATCATGTTTACATTTCCAGGAATAATAAGTGAGAAAATTTGTTTGCCTGTCCACAAAGGCTGAGGTTTGAGAATAGCTGGTCTAGGCATCTTCCCGTCCCAAATAGGCAAGAACATAAGCAAATTCATCATCTGTTCCTTATTTATAAATACGTCTCTTTTTGTCATTTTACGAATGGCTGTCAATGTGTCTTGTACAATACCCATGACGGGTTTGTTGGCTTGTGGGGTAATAATCTGTAATTAATGATAGTTGAATCTTAGGAAATACATTAGTAATTTGATTATTTGTAAGTATAACAATAGCATAAAAGCATCATAAAAGGAAATCAAATAATAGGTTTACCTGTCTAGGTGTAATATGAAGATTTTCTACTTCCGCTCTCGTCTCCATGCTTTGCGGTACATGTAAATTCATTTCATCACCATCAAAGTCAGCATTGTAGGGTGACGTGCAACTTAAATTCATACGGAATGTCGACCAAGGTAGAACTTTGACTCTGTGTCCCATCATACTCATTTTATGCAAAGTAGGTTGTCGATTGAAAATTACTAGATCTCCATCACGGATGTGTCTTTCAACTCTAAAATACAAAAATTACTTTAACCTGAGAACTGTAACAAAACCTCTGTACAATTTTGTGTCCTTTGAAATGTTTTTTTTTTTTTAATATCCCTCAGAAATACTTACTTGTAACCACACTGAAGATGCAAGTCTGAAGGTTTCGGATGGAATCGCAAATCAATTCTTTCACCATTATCTCTTACAATATATTTTGCACCTGGATATTGTGAATTACCTCGTTGTACTAGTTCAAGCATTCTGAAAAAGACTTCATTGAATCAAATTCAACCACACAGAAAATGCACTTACTTATCAAAATTGAACGGTGTAACAATTTCTGGAAAAGTGAGATTCTGGGCAATACTTCTAGGCACCCCAACTTGATCAATTCTGAGATTGGGATCAGGAGTGATGACAGTACGTGCTGAGAAGTCCACACGTTTCCCCATAAGATTTCCTCGAATGCGACCTTCTTTACCTTTCAGTCGAGCTTTGATAGCTTTGAGTGGTTTTCCTGACTTTTGCATAGCCCTACAGTTCGTTTCATTAAAATTTATTTCTCAATATGGATTTTTGTAATTTACCTTGGCATTCCAGGCATGTCATTATCAACAAGTGTTGCAACATGAAACTGTAACAATTTTATATTTTCTGATATGACATGAGCAGCAGCACCAGCTGCTTCGTTTCTTTGTAGTTCATTGTTTGACTTAATAATATCTGCTAATTTGTGGGTTAAATCGTCTTGATTTTTCGCAGAACCGTACATTACAACAGCAGGGCGTACTGGCAGGGGCGGAACTGGCAAAACTGTTACGATCATCCAATCGGGCCTTGCAAATTTGGGATCCATACCCAATATAAAGCACTCTTCATCTGTAATTATGTAATAAAAAAATTAAATGTTTTTAGTACAAAAAATAAATGTCTACAACTTCAAAATCCATATCGTTGGATGGGGTGAATAGAAACAGCATTCTGAAGAGAAACAAAAATAGGAAAATTTTCTCATAAACGAATGTACAAAAATGCGGCAAAAATTTTGTATTTAGGTAGAAAATCATATTTTAAACAACTTTCATTGGTGAAATTTTTCTGTATCTTGGCTAGTAAATGCATTTTTTTGCAATTATTTTCTAAAAATGTCACAGAGCAACTTTTGTTTGACCCATTTGTAATCTTTATTCAACCACTTCGTTTTAGCTCAACATGGTCATGTGGTACTTCGGCAAACCCCACACCATCCTCGGCTAAATGCCATAGAAAATATGAGCTCTAATAAAAAATGTTGTAGCTGCACATAACACGACATTAAAGCTGGATGATGCACAAAGATTAGTAGTCGAGAAATTTAATAACGTCAGTGTACAGGAACGGGAGAATATATGCACACATGCTAAGATTGAAAGAGTATTCAAAAAGCAAATTTATCTTGAAATGTTCTATACTCAAATTGTATACGAAAACATCTCTAATTTAGTAAATAAGAAATAAATGAGACAAAATGTTGGTATAAAATTTATACCTAGTTACGTTTTACTGCACGAAAGCTTTGAAAGAAGTAATGGCGGTGTTAGTTAACATAAGTAATCTTTGTTTAAGGCTTCTTCAATAATAAGGAGTACCTACGAGGGGAATAGAAAATTGTTTTGTTGACACATTTGCTTTTACTTACAGTTTCTAGTAGAACTGGTTACATTCTTTAACAAATTTTGTGTGAGAACTTTATTTTATTTCATGGTGAATTGAAGCAAAATAGGAAAGATTATATGAAGATTGACTTGTATGTAAAGAGCCATTTACATGAACAAGAATTTCTGGTTCAGTGACGTTACAAGTTTTCTCTGTCTAACATTTACGCGTATTAAAAAGAGACAAACAATGTCTTACAAGTCCGTTCCCACAAGAAAACTTTTACCGGCAAACTGGAACATGCGCTACTTTCTACAAGTTGTCGTTAAAAGTTCCACCTTCGCGCAAGCACATTTTTTGTAAATCCGTAATACCAACCTGCGCCAATTCGTAAACATAACCTCTTCATTGCGTTAGTAAACAGAAATTTGTTACGTGATTTTAAGTTTTGTTCTTGTCTGAAAGACATTTATGTTAAAAATGCGGCAGTGGAAAAGAGAATAAATTCAATTACTGATACCATTGTATGAAAACTACGAAAAAAACTATGCTAGCCCACAGGATAGACCTATTTTTTGAGGTTATGTTTCTATTTAATTTTAAATAGATTGGTATGACTGCATGACTGCCAGCTGCAAGTGAATTTACAAGAAAAACTTGTTCGTGTAAACGGTCTTACAATTTACTTTTAACTGGACTGGTAACGTCACTGTACCAGAAATTCTTGTTCGTGTAAATGGCTCTTAAGATATACAAGTCAACAATGGTACATTTATTAGAAATTTTCTAAAAGAACTCGTCACTAGGGAGTCTCAGAGAACAATCTCAGTTATTTTTGTTTGGATACCTTGTACCTAATATTAGAGATTTCTTTTATTGTCCATTCAAGGAAAAAGTAAAACATCTTCATATGAGGATTATTAAAATTCAATGTTGATCTAAATTAACTACATTGCAACTAAAACTTTTTTTTGTTTCCGTTCGCCTGCTGGCAATCTTGGCTTCACTAGTCCGTTTATACCAATCAAGGCACATGCACAATTCTTATTGTAAGTTGTTTCAAAGTTTTGTAGCTGCTTAGGTGCAAAAGTATTTCTATTCACCCCATTTTACTCACTTTACTTATTAAGTTATTATCGCACCTGTTATATGTTTTAAAATTTCCCAAACCCTCTCAGCCGACAATGCTATTTTCTTTTCTTGGGAGTCTTCATTAATGTGCTTCCACTCTGCAGTTAAATCAAGTCCGGTACGTCTAATGTTGGGTTGGTAACGACCACAACCACCATGTCCCTGTCTTTTTCCTAATAATTGCCAATATTAAATCACAGTACCATAATTAGTCACATACAAAATTACCTGGATCTTCCCCTTCTTTACCCACGTCCATTTCATCACCGCCTTCACAAATATTTTTTCCCTTACACAAGTCGTAAACAAATGCCAATCGCTTCCTTGGCTGGCCCTTGGATTTCATTACTACCTCTTTTATTTTTGGATTATTCTAAAAACCAAACTTATTAGGTTCTGCATGTTTGGCAAATGGAGCGATCTTACCGGACTAACTAATAACTTACTACAATAAAAACAAACACAACGCAATATTTTAATAGTTTTGGTAACAAATCCAACGTGAAACACGGGCTTTGAGAGATCTATGTGTCCGAAGTGGCCTGGGCATTCTGTCATGTTGCCGGCGCAAGTCTGGCATCTGGAGTTTCTGTCCATAACTCCTTGTCGGGGGTCCATAAGGCCCCCAAGTTTGGGGCGGCCCGCTTCCATGGTTTCTGGGAAGCGAATACCGCCCTCCGTAACGGACATTCGACGCTGAAAAATAAAAAAGGTAAAATGCTCTACACATAAAACTGTTATACAGCTTTTTCTCATCATGAGACTTATTTATTGCTAATTACTTGGAATTTCTAATTTATTGTAGTAGCTCAAATAACACATTGGTACAAATGTTTCTCTAAACTTTAATATATTTTGTGTTAATCGTTACGTATTCAAAATATGTACTGTAAACAGTGTTATGGCCTCAATGTTTTTTCTATGGTGTAAAGTAACAACTAAAAAGAATTTGAAGCCAGATTTTTAAAAATTACAAATTGGAGAACTACAACCATTTTAAAATAACAAAAGTTTGCATTTTTGCAGGGTTTGTCCCTTCTTCTTTCATGTATTTTGCCAGTTCAGGGTATACCGATATTCTTGGCAGGGATCACTGAAGAGTTTTTCACTGTTTGAATCACTAGTCACTTTTGTCTACTGTTTGTTAACTTGTAGTGGACATTGTAGTATGTATATTCCGAGCGTTTTAATTTAAGTCACTATGTCTTAGTAGTGATGTCAATTTTTGTTACTTTTCGCTACTTTCCGTTGTAGTATCTGTTACTTTGTATGCGTACCGAGTACTCGTTTATTCTAAAGCCTACGTGCGTCGCATTCAGTTTGGATCAAGTATTGCAGTTTAGCGAAAGTATCCGTTGGTTTCAGATGGTGTGGCGAGTACTCACCGCACACGGAGAAAAGCTGATGTAAACAAACAAAACTGAATGTTTACTTCTTTATTTCTCAGAATTGTACATTGCGCTCTGGCCTTACGCACATGTAACATCAAGAGTTGCATTTATTACGCATTTAATATGTAAAAGAGGTGTTAAAACAATCTGGTTAAGAGGCCTGCTTTTATTTTGTTTTCAAAATAACCGTATGGAAAAACAGGTGACAGCAACCTACCTGATCACGTTCTTTAACATCTGTTAATCATAGTTTCTTAAAAAGTGCTAGCTAATACATTTTTTTCGTAAAACTACTATGAAAGAAAACATCCCTGAAGCCTCGTTAAAACTGATAAAGAACATTAAGCATTCCTTCGAGAAATTACCTATTTTATTTTACAGCATTAAAAAAGTCCTAGCTAAGAACGTCAATCACCAGTCGCTGTTCAAATGTGCGTAAAATATTTTCATGAAACCCCTCCTTTTTCAGACAATCACAAACTTAAGCTTCGGACCGTAAGATGGCGATAAAATAAATAGCAAGGTTAAACCAAATACTTTGGTTAAACTACTGCATTAATTGAAAAAGTACTTGTTAACTCAACGACTATAGTAACTGTTTTAGAAATGTAACGAATACTTTTGCACGTTGATATCCGTTACTTCGGATCTTGTCGGGTAACGAGTACTCGTGTACCGATTAGTTACTTTTTTGACATCACTATGGGTTAGTTTAACCCTAACAGTACATGGTTTTCTATCAAACACTTGTTATTCTTCATGATTAAATTTGCTTTAGATTCCCTGGCATACATCGAACAATTGGATGAATACTCTGCAACTAATCGTCCATTATCAGATGTAGTACGGGTAGTTTAACAGTATTTGCTTGATTTAAATAAAAGAATCTGTCAGTTTAATTAATTTTGTCTTAATTATTATTTTTATTTAACCCTCTATTGCAAACATGCTTTACGGCATTTTGTTGCAAAATAAGTATGTTCTCATTTGGGAACAACACGCATGACAATCACATAATATCCTTTTAGAATATGCCCCTTTTTTGCGTTTCTCACATATTGAGTCTGTTTTAATGCCATGAATTTCCCCGAGATCAACCCAAATTCATTCTATAAGACTACGAGAACGAATTCAGACTACTATTCAGTCAGAGATATTCCTTCTGGAAGCGAAGATTCAGAGTTGTCCGACGACAAATCGCAGAACCTGTGACAGCAAATTAACAGCTTCAAGCTAGTGGCAATGAAGAATTTAGTGAAGAGGATAATAGACCGCTGGCAAGACTGCAAACAGCAAGCAAAAAAAGAAACCTTCGGAGGAAAAAATAATAAAACAAAATTGTGACCAAGTTATTTTTGGAGGTAGCGCTGTACTTCCAGGAGACTTATTGAAACTGGATAGTCCTTATAAACTATTTAGCCACTTTTTTTTGGAACAATTTATCGAAGAAATTGTTTGCCAAACCTGCATATACAGTGTTCAAACGCAACCAAACCGACATATATGTATAAGTAGTGATGAAATACGACATGTCCTGGGCATATTATAGGCGGTATTGGTTTCCACAAACAAGAATATCCCAGGTCGCAGACGTCATGACTGTAAATTGCTTTGAATTGGTGAGGTGATTCTTACATTTTAGCGATACCTTTGAAAACAGGAGAAGCTTGAACAAGATTTTGCCACTGTTGAATCGACTTCGAGAAGCTTGCTTGGAGATTCCTTTTGAAGAACATATGTCCTTCCTGTGATGAACAAATAATTTCCTTCAAGGGACGCTCAAGTCTCAAAACATACAATCCAAAAAAGCCGCACAAGTGGGGCTATACAATGTGGGTGCTCTCTGGAGTCTCGGGCTTTTCATACAATTTTGAGTTGTTTCCAAGAAAACAAGGTTATACTGCAATAGCAAACGAACCAGATCTGGGGGCTGCAAGTAACGTCCTTCATTTGTGTAGAGTTATTCCAAGTGTTAAGCACCACAAGTTGTATTATGATAATTATTTTTCAAGTCTACCTTTAGTTTCATACTTAGCCAAGAAAAATATTCATTCTGTGGCAACAGTACGCTCTAATCGCTTGATTAATAACAAAAGTGCAATAGAGAAGGATATGAAGAAACTTGGACGTGGAAATTTGCAAGAGGAAACAACCAATTTTGACGGAATGGACATACCTACATGATGTACAGTGGTTTGATAACAAAATCGTACCAATCATGTCAGACTACTGTGGTACTGAACCTCTGAAAAAAGTCAAGAGATTTTTCAAGTCTGTAAACGAAAGAAGAGAAATCAATTGTCCGGACATAGTTCTAAAATACAATTGACACATGGGAGGAGTGGACCTGCAGGACTCTTTGTTAGGACTCGATCCTATAAAAGTAAAAAGTAGAAAATGGTACCATCGCATTTTCTACCACAGGGCTGTCCAACCAGCGGCCCACGGCCGCATGTGGCCTGCATAGCTGTACTTTGCGGCCCGCGAGGAATTTTGGAAAATCATATTTTGCAGCCCGCGATGCCTTTTTAATTGAGAATGATTCTGAAATCGTAATCAGTGGCCCGCTGATTGGCAACGAATATGTTTAGGCCATCTTGTACTCAGTAATGCAAACACTAGAGTCACCATTACTGCTTAAAATAACAACAGTGGGGATGCGGGATGTAGTTCGTGTCGTTAACTCATTGTTGCGGTTACCGGAATAAGTGTCTGATCTGTCGCCAACGAGCCTACGTTTCATTTATAATCGTAGTACAACCACAGTTTAAACAGAGAGAACAAATACAAGGACTGCATTCCGTAACATGAAAGTGATAATCCCAAGACCGAAATCCAACTTGAAAATTTCTTATAAATGTCAGATGCAGTGTGATGCAAAAGTTTACCAGTTATCGTAATCGTAATTAACATTAGAATTTATTTTGTGCATAATTCTTGACCATGTAAACGCTCATTTATTTGAACGCAGTCGCCGTGCGAACGCAGCTTTAACAATTAGGTAGTAATCTGCTTTACCAGCAGACTTAGCAGCTGTTTCCGGCCGCTTGTTTTGTTTTCTCTTGCAAAAAGTGGCACATGTCGGCAGAATTTCTGTGATTGCGCTCCAAGTTTTAGGTCTTAGCTTCAACTATTTTGAAATATTATTTGTGGAAGCTTCGCTTTGATGCGGTTTATGAGCCTTGAGCACTTATACAGGGCAAATGAGTCCGCGTCCTTGAGACAGTTTATTTATGCAGAATTGCTAGCCGACCTAGCCAATTGCCTGTATTAGAAGGTGAGTGAATTACTTCAATTTCAATTTTGGTAACTAATACATATTAGCTGAATTTCGTCCGGCATTTTTAGCGTCACCCAGGAGTTGCATAACATAAGTGATTCCTCCAAATATTTTATTTTGCTGGGCTGCGGCCCGCCAATCATTTAGAACAGGGGTCGGCAACCTGCGGCCCGCGGGCCGCATGCGGCCCTTTGCAACTTTTTGCGCGGCCCGCCAAAGCACCAATATAACTTTAGAGAAAATCAACAAATTTAGAGCGTAAGCGTGCCGAAATGTGGCCGGTGACAAAAATGCGCGACAAACAGAAGCATAGTGGGAAACCTATTTTACTGCGCAAGTTTAATCCCCACTCCCCAGCGAATACGACGTCTCGCTTAGCAAGTGTAGCATTCTTTCTAGTGATGGGCATAATCGGATGATTTCAATAATCGGAATGTTCCATTTCGGAATGTTTATAAAATCGGAATATCATCCGATTATTTTACATTCCGTAAATGCAAGCACATTTTGTGTACCAATAGTAAAATAATCGAATTCCGAAAGTTCCGAATTTTGTGCACCGAACAGTAAAATAATCGAATTCCGAAAAGTTCCGAAATAATAGGAACCTTCCTAATTCTTTCATTTCGCCAGTTTGCTACTGTATGTTCATATGTGCGTTCATGTTGACAGCCGTATGACGTTTCACTACAATATTTTATATTTTTTATATTTATATATTTTATATTTACATATTTATACATATTTAATTGGAATTGTATTTTCTTTTTTTTTCCTTTTAAGAATTGTAAAATTTTTGTTCTCTAACATTATTGTTATAGCATGTCAATAAAAAATAAATTTTTTCTATATTTATTTTTAATAATATTTATACTCGTATATGATATAAAAGCACTATTTAAGTTACATTTGAATGTGCGGCCTGCCTAAAAAAATTTATTTTGAAAATGGCCCGCCGTCCGAAAAAGGTTGCCGACCCCTGATTTAGAAAATAACTTTGTGGCCCTCGCATTATCTGAAGTTGGACAGCCCTGTTCTACCATATGCTCAATATGGCTACAGTCAATGCCTGGCTACTGGATAGGAGGATAAAAACACAATTGGGGGAAACCCATAAAATTGTGCCACTGCTCACCTTCAAAACTACTTTGGCTGAACAGCTATGCAGCAGTGAAATTCCAACATCAAATAAAAGAGGCAGGCCTAGAGCTAGTGAGATAGAAGCACCCAAGAAAAGAAAATGTATGGAACATCGACCATCCCAGTTTGTTCAAAAGGATAAATTTTATCATTGGCCGGAATGGACAAAAGCACGAGAACGATGTAAGAAGCAAGATTGTAAGGGCAAATCCAGGGTCAAATGCCAAAAATGTAATGTTCACTTGTGTTTTTACTCTAAAAAAAACTGTTTTACTGCATACCATACCTAAATGCTTATTGCGCTGTAAAGACTTAACTTCTATATTCTTCTTTTTGTATTAAATAAACCATAGTAAAGAAAATTCGAAATTGTTACAAAGCATACTGTTCCCAAATGGGAATATAAGCAAAAATGCAAAAAATAACATAATTTTTCAAAATAACAGCAAATAAGCAATGCTTATTCATTTAAGCAGTGACAAAGAACCCAGAAATATATTTTATTTAGAAATTTATTAATTCATGTTAACCTTTAAGTACTAACGTTACGTCTGAGAGACGGAAATGTTCGAAGCGCGTGTAATATTTCCCCCTCCAGTTAAGATTTATGGATGATCCTTCATCTACCTTCAAACTACCTAAAAATAACTCAGTTTTTAAAGTTTCGCTGCAGTGGGATGTTTTGTGCGGAAGTTATTTGTATTTAAAAATAAATACCGTCTCAGAGACGTGACGTTAGTTTGCACGCTACTATTTTTGCATGATGGATCAAAAACTAACTTGCTCAAATACGATTAGATCAAAAGACAGTTGCTTGAGCAGCAAGTGTTCCAGTAGTATAATGAATTAGACAGTGAGGACAGGAACGGAGAACATAATATTGAAAATTCTGGTATAATTAGTACCCCTAATGCAGAGGCGGATGGGAAAGCTTCAAACGGCTCAGGACGGTTTTTGTAAAAGTGGCCCACATAGATTTTTTTACAACACTCCTCCAAACCCTTAATAATTTACCTATAGTCAAACAACGAGCTTTATTTCAAATAAAAAATACACTTACAAACACATAATTAAACTTTAAAATTAAAGGTAACATTCTATTAAATGAACAGCAATCACAAAATAAAGAAAATTACACTTTGCATATGAAGACAATAACTAAAGCCATTAATAAATTAATGATTTTGAAAGTAATTGACTGGCTGTAGCTAACCTATTTATAACTTCCTCATTATCTATTTTTTTTAGCAAATTTTTTTCAATGTTCATAAGCATAAAATGCTCGAGCTTTTCATCATTCATGGAATTACGTAAATGATATGTTTATTTTAACAGTGAATTAAAGTTAACGTCAGATTAGTGGCCTTTATAAGACCGGTCGTTAGTGTGTGAAAGTTGAAACAGTTGGCAATTCCATCCGCGAACGGCACAGAAAAGGGAGCTCAAAGGTGCCCCGCGTAAAATCAAATCAGCGAACGGTGAGGTCTGCCTGTATTCTCCAAAGTCTTCGTCTATCTGTTCCTGTTCTGTAGTTTCTGGAATGACCGAGGGAATGACTAATTCACTACCAGTCTAAAACTGGCATAATGAACTAGTTCAACTAGTTTTAGTTACTATGCAGCCCGCCCACCGGTGTTGTTCTACTTTGCCGTCGACTGTTTCCCTATTTCCCCGGCTCGGCAGCTCCTACTTTAGTAGATTTTTTCTATGGCTCTCAATACTCCTGATTTACTAATAGGGAAGACGTTGCCAAATCACAGGTCACCAATATGCGGTGTTTGCGTTTGTGCGCACTGGCCACTGCATTTCGCAATTAGGTTTCAAATTTTCGGACCGGCCCAGTAAACTAGGGTCGCGTTAGCCGGCCCATCTAACATAGCGGCCCACCAGAATTTGTCCCGGCGTCCCGCCTGGGCTCATCCGCCCCTGCCCTAATATGTTCATCTTGCACTAATTCTGTATAGTTTTAGGGTGGTGTGAATTTTTATACGTATTTTTTTCTCACTTTTTTTTTAGTTAAGTTGTGTTAGAATACCATTGTCTGTTGAAATATGTTTGCTGATAAAAAAAAATATTAAAAATTGCCTTTTTCTGTAATTAAGTCAACACCTATAAATTTAAACGCGGTTTTCTATTTGACTCTGTAAATGCTAATATTTTTATAAATTTTTATTTTTTATGTGATTAAAATACGCTTGATACATCATTGCATAGTACTTTGTTTTTAAAAAAATTGTAATAAATTAGTAAATAACTATATGCCCGTCTCTTAGACGTCATGTTAGTACTAATGCACCACAACAGACACGTTAGTACTTGAAGGTTAATTACCTGACTTACTCAGAGTCAAGTTACGGAGATCTGCACTTAAGCAGAAAAATTTCAACAAATGTACTTTTACATTTGTCAAAATTTTTCTGTGAATAGAATGTTATCTATGAAACAAATTGATAATGTAAAAACGAGGTAAATTGTTGTACGTGGCAACTCTAAGCTGCCCACTTCCTTTTTTTTTGTCAAAGGTGTTATGTATATCATGTAAAAAGTCGTTCGTCTGAGTTACGCAACATCAGACTTATGCATAGGGTTGTGGAACGATTTCTTTGCTTCTGTTAGTGGTGCTACCGATAAAAGTTATAAAGCTATCCATGTGCTCCATATTAGCATCAAACATAAATATGTGTCACCTGCCAAAACTACAATTTACACTATCAATATCGCACTAATAAAGGAAATTGGAAACGAAGTAATGCAAATCATTGTAACACAACTTTATCTACTTTTATTAGTAGGTAATCTTAGATATAAAATATTCTGCAAGCATCATGCAAAACACTATACAGGGTGGTGCACGTAACTTGTCCAGTGCAGTACCTGAGTTATGCAACAATTCAATCACATTTGACGTTTGCTGACGATCTGTCTATCAGTAAGATAACCGCGATGGCTAATACGATTTTTAATATTTATGTATTCTTAGTAGCTATGATATATCTAATTTGGGTTGCATAAATTAACTACAGCAGCGGATAAGTTACGTGCACCACCCTGTATTAGATGAAATTAAAAAAAAACGATACTATAACAAATTTTTTATTAGATTTGTAATCTTGTTTTTAGTGTTAAATATACATACAATGATACTACCGCATACAGAGAACTTTAACTGATTTATAAAGATCAACTGTTATATTTTCGTTATTAAAATACAAATTATTTCATCTATAGATTTTTATATTGTAATATAAGATTATATAAATCGCAACAGACAAGGTCGTTGCTTAATATTGGGACATTAAAAATATCCTTACAAAAATAAATGACATTTCTTTATCAAGTCGTATTTTATCCTTACATTATGGAAAACATGAACAATTTTACTTTATAAAACATTAAATTCGGTGGAGGTTGGGCAAAGCTCGAATAAACGGCGCGTTTCGGTAGCCGCGCGAATAACTACACGCCTGCGTATTGTGTCTCCATTCTTCAACATCGTAATAAAAAGAATTTAATTTTGTGCACAGAAACCGCGCTGAAAGTGTAAAACCGTTAGTGTTCTCAGTTTTTCAACAAGTTGAAAATTCCGGAGGCTATAATTCACAAATTTTGCAATTATTACACATTGCACAATTTGAGCGGCTTTTTCAGCCCATGAGAAAACCTCTGAACATTGCCTATAATTGTTGGTCGCAGTCCTCGTTTCTTTTACAAACAGAGTCTACAATTCATAAGCACTGTTCTACTTACTATTTCATCTGGGCTAATTATACCAAACTGCACTCTTTTTACATATCTCAGCGGAGCTTTGCTATCGCTGGCAGCCATTGTTGTGACTCCAGCATTACTGAAATCGAAATGTCAGTCACTCATATATAAACAACGTTTATCAGAAATGACGTCATAGCAACTAACTAGTGACAGTTGTGCCAGAATAACGGTACTAATTACACCAACTTAACTTCTGGAACTATACCAAACACGATTGGAAGTTCCAGATCATGGCAAAATATTAAAGCGTTCTGCACCCAAATTGGGCGCGAAATAATTCATTTAATGCAATTTGTACAAGAGTAATTCATTTTAGGTGTCGAGTTAATTTTGAGGTTAGAAAATCCACATTAAAAAAAAGTCGCTTATAAAAATTTGAAAACCCTACTACTGGCTTACTTGCGTCGCCCTGAGTCGATTGACACCAAAATCAGACAATTCGGCACACGGGTTCGCTCTCAAAGTGGCGTCAAGCAAGCAAGCAATGAAAATTATTATGTCAGATAGTATTATTTGGGTAGTATTGAACCGACCACCAAAGAAATACTGATTTGATCTTCAAATATTTTTCATTTACCACCAAAAATAATACTTAGCACCAAGATTTGAGGCCTAAAATATTTATTTTTACTTCCTTTTACAATAAAGGAAGTATTGGATTCACCCCAAAAATTCGAAATTGAGTTTTCAACAGATCTTCACGTTTCAAAGTCCCCTGAACCCAAAAAACATATTTTTTCATTGGTCTGTCTGTGTGTGTGTGTCTGTGAACAGAATATCTCAAAAACGAAAAGAGGTGTGGGGTTGAAACTTCATATATAAGTTTTGTGTAGTATGTAGATGCGACAGCAAGCTTTTGAAGAAAATCGCATCACCGGAAGTAGGTGTTTACTCTTGTGATTGTCAGTTTTTTTCCATTTTTTCAAAAACGGCTCTAACGAATTTTTTCAAACTTCTCATTATTATTACACTTTTAATGTGTATTGATGTGAGATAGATTCTAAAATGGGTTTCTTTTGTTTTTTTTTCAATTTTTTTTATTAACTGCTATTTTAAATAGAACACCCGGTATATTATTACATTTTTGAATTCAGCTTGAAATTTTAGAAAAAATTTGTCTCTACCTAACGGTCTATTTTGCACCGTTTTTGCAGAATTTGTAATTTTTTAAAATTTTTGACAAATGTTTAAAAATTTAAAATCAAATTTTTGGCCAATTATAAGATCACTGTAAAAGGAAGTTGTGTACGTGTATCACACCAGATATTTTTTTCTGTGACTATTTCCCGCTTCTCTTATTATCCAATCATATGCCATGATTTTCAAAAATTCAACCAATCATGTGTTATTATAGTGGCAAAAAATCAAAATTTTCCCTTGGGATAATATCAGTTTTTTACCAATTGTATCCGTGGCAACCACCAAATATGTTGTTTTAATCAAGGTGGTATTTCAGAAACTGTCATTGTGAAATGTCACCTTCATTGAATACCGATACAAAATGAACCGTTATGTGGGAAATAGTCCACAAAATGTATTTCGGGCCCATGATTTTGCTCGGAACATATCTTACTCAAGATTTGATGTTTTTGGCAATGTCCCTCGACAAACTAACTTTGACAAATTCCCTCGCCTTAAAAAACTTTCGTAAAACATTTTTACCGGCAAAATCATTTGCCTTTAATACATTATTACTGACAAAAAATTTGACATTTTCGACCTCATGACTAGGTTTTCTTCAATCGGAAATACAGGATGTTTATAGAAAACAAAAAGCAAGCAAATAAAAACAATGTTTTTATTCCTTTCTAGATAGGGTTGCCAGTAATCAAAATATCGAATTAACTTGAAAATATATAGAAGATTCAAATAAATCATTTATTACTATCATTACATTAGATTAATTGCTAATAGTATTAAAAATAAACAGATTAAAAATTTCCAGATAAATGTAAATAAAAATAATAACAATTACACATTATTTTAAATCCAACTCAACAAATAAATTTTCGTTTTTGAACGAGACCCTTGTCGGTGTTGGTGTCAGCACCACTACTATCACTACTATTTATATTATTATTGTAATCGTAATCATTATCAACACCAACACCACCACCACCACTGCTAATGTGCATGCCACAAGCAGCCATATTATTGTTATCATATTAATAAGTACAAATAAGTAGAGTATTTACACTATACAAACAAAATAAACCTGCAAATAACGAACCGGCTCGAAATTTTAGGTTAAGTTATTATTTACCGTTGCTATGGAGTAACATGTTACATTAGGATTCGAAAGGATAAAACTGAGACCGAGACGAGACACCATGTTTCCCGAACTGGCCTTCTAAATTTACTACATATGTATGATATGAGCACAGTGTTGCAGCGTGGTGCGAGAAATCAAAATGTAATTTATTATTGTAATATTCTTCTGAAACCCTGAAATATAGAAGATTTTGCTTCTATATTTTAGGAACATAGAAGATAGAAGATTTTCGTTGAATATAGAAGACTTCTATTAAGTATAGAATGTCTGGCAGCTTTATTTCTAGATATTAATGGTTAGCAACTACGATACAGGGTGTAACTGAAATACTTGCCCATACCTTAATGGTGGATTCCACGTCACAAATTGACCAAAACAGTTCATATAAGAGGGTTTAAAATTAGGTTTTTGTAATTTTACTGTAAATTGGGAAAGAATATTCAAATTGGTAAATCTTTCCTAGCAGTAGAAACTAGAAAGCTTATTTATGAAATCGTTTTTAATTTTTACGTATTGGCTAATTTTAATAAAATAAATGTTTCTATTAGAACTTTTTAACGCACAAAAACTTGGTTAAAAAATGCATTAGAAAGACTGATTTACAGTTTTACTTAAAAAACTTAACACGCCTTGGTTTATAGCTCAGCGGTAGGGTTACTTCAATGGCTTCGGTTTCGGAAGAGGAGGGTGGGCGTTACCTTTGTCG
This sequence comes from Agriotes lineatus, assembly GCA_940337035.1. Lineage (NCBI taxonomy): Eukaryota > Metazoa > Arthropoda > Insecta > Coleoptera > Elateridae > Agriotes > Agriotes lineatus. Next base: position 12,720 of record CALNHX010002911.1, on the reverse strand, counting down.
ATGTTGCTGATTGACTGGAGTGAACTTTTAAGAGGTTTATTGGAGTAATAATCTTATGTACATAAATGCTTAAAACTATATATAATAAAAGAAAAAAAAAAGAAAAAGGAAATACATATACAAAAGTAAACTACTCGTCTAGGCTCGGGCGCCGGTGCCTAGGGTGGGGATGGGGCGGCCTTTCCCGGTTGTCGGAGGCGGGGAACGTGGCTTGGACGCGGTCCGTCCCTTCCGGGGGGCGGTGCGGGGTGCGGCTCGGGCTTCCGCTAGGGGAGTCCGGGGAAGAGAGATCCGTGGCCAGCGGGGCTGCAAGGTTCTCCTGGGGCGTCGGCGACGCGAGTAGCCCTCCCGGGGACGTCGGCTGGAGCGGGGCGTGGTCGGGGCGCGGGGTCGGGCTTCCGCTAGGGGAGTCCGGGGACGGGTGGTCCGTCGCCAGCGGGGGCCGCGACGTGGGCTGCTATCTGGGCAGGTAGCCTGCCACAGGGCTTCGAGCTCGGCTTCCTCGGCGTCCGTCAGTCGCACCTCGAGGTCCCAATTGAGGATCCGTGGACGGGGAGCCTGGGGGGTCGGCGGGCGGCGCAGCCGGGCAAAAGGTGCGTCTCGTAGGTGTTGCACCAACGGGCTCCTCTGTGGGGTGCCGAGCTCCGGATCGCTCTCGTCCGTGAAGCAAACGAAATCCGGGGTGAGCGCCCTTGTTGGCGTTCGTGGACTCCCTGACGGCAGGCGTCCCTCCCAGTACGGAGGGGGCCGGTGTAGCTCCTGGATCCGGGCGCGGGCGATCTGGGCCAAGGGGGAGGCCGGGGGCGTCTTGGGCGATGGGCCGAATAATTCCTCGAGGCGGCGCTTCCTGGAACACAAGGTTCGATGTCAGGCGGCGGGCGCGAGAGGAAACCTCCAATGGTTCCGGGCTGGCTTACGTATCAGACCTGGGGGTGTCCATGGCGAGCGGGCGACGGGGCGGCGGGCTGAGAGCAGCGGCGGCGGCAACGTCGCCGGCAGTGCTGATCTCCTCGGCGGAGGCGGCGGTTGGCGGAAGTGGCTCGAATTCCCAAATTCCCCGAAGACGGCAGACAGCAGAGTCCAATGAAGTGGATTGGCTCTAAGTCCACGTAGGTGATAGGCTCGGAATCCAGCGAGGGCGATAGGCTCCAAGTCCAAGAAAGCGGCAGCTCGGTGAACGGCAGAGTTGTCCTGGGAGGCTGGAATGGCTGCTGGTGGTCCTGGAGGCTGTAGTGGCTGCTGGTGGACTCTCCTGGATTGAGTGATTTCCTACTGCCAGCGTCCGACTATTTAAAGGGGCCAGTCCTTTGTCAAACGCGATCTCGCAGCTCATTGGTCGAAGTAGAAGGGATGTTTTTGCCCGTTTTTGATGTATTTCGGATTATCGCGTTTAATTGAGCGGCGTGATCAATTATCGACTTGATTTGGGTCGCAATCAATAGTCGTTGAAATGTTGATTCTAACGACACCCAATTTGCTAGGTTTTGGTAAAGATTAATTGAAATTGGAATTTTTAATTCCGTGTTCGGCGTAAAACTTACTTAAGCATTACTCTTATTGCGTATGTTAAGAAGTTATTTTTGCTTCGATTTGGTTGCGCGCTAATTTTATATGAATTTTGACACTATTCACGCCTTCCTGGGATGCTTCCTTCCGCTAATTATAATTTAATTTGTAATTTTGCACCCTTGCCCGCTGTACTCGGTCGTGGCCCTGATTTCTTCGTTACAAAATGCTTTTCCGCTGGGCCGCTGTGTACGCTGAATTTCGGCCGCTCCGCCCGCATGCATTCGTTGGCTGATGGCCAGTTTTTCTCGACCTGCCTGGGTGCTAGAGACTTGGGGTTGATTTTATCAGGTGGCGGTTAAATTTTCCTATCGGCAGGTATCCTTATGTGGGGGTTTTGATTGGGCGCACTCTGATTTAAGAGCGTTTTAGTAATTGAACTTGGATTATTAATTTGGTAGCGCGTTCGGAGTTTGTTCTCAGCGGCGCCGTTTTTTGTCGGCTTCCGGATTTATTGGGATGTTTTATGTGCTTGAAATTTTTTTGTTTTGGGGTCTGGCGAGCCGTTGGCCCTTTATTGTCTTTGTTGTGCACTTGAGAATTGGTGCTCCTTTGAGCTGGCATGCCGCGATTTATTGTTTTATTTTTGTAACGGTTTTCTTTTAAATTCTTGTAGGATCGGGGCGATTTGCTGGTGAACAGATGTTTTTGTAATTTGTTCGCTGCCTGCTTGGCGATGAAAAATTACTTCGTTTTCTGTTAACCGGTTCATATTAAACTGTTTAGCTCTTTTTAGTTTTTTTCGTAAAACCAATAGCTTTTGTATAAAAAATAATAGTTATTTATTGTATAAGTGTTTTAGATGGTGTTTTATCCACGCAAGAATGTTTAAACGCAAGAACGCAGTTCGAGCATTTAATTTTCTTAAGTGGATAAAACGCAACTAAAACACGAATGCAATACAACGTTTTATCCAACAGCTCAATAAATATCTAAAAAAACATACGTTTTGTATTGACAGCCATGAAAAGTCATAGTGACAATTTGGAAAGTACCGAAAGATCAAATGTTATATGTTTGGCACATATGTATATGTATTATACACTTCACCGCAAAATTAAGGGATCAGAAATAAAAGTGCAATATTTTTTTTATCGTTGAAAATATTGTTATGAAGCTCATAGGCAATAAAGATAGCACTATTTATCGCTCCATGTGCATATTTTAGGGAAATTCATAGCTTGAAATACCACAAAAATGCTGCTTGATAACAAATACTGCAGATATCGCATAATTCTTGTAATTAAAGGTTGTCTGTCAGGGTGTTCTAAACAATTGGTACAGTGATATAAATCAAAATAAATGGCAGCCGATGTCCATAGAAACTCTCTTTCGGAGGTAGATGTATCTAAAGTGGTCACACTGCTCGAGCAAGGCTATACTCAGAGAGAAGTTGCTGCAAGAATTTTAGTTGTCCAGTCAGTGATCTGCAGAGTGTCTCGGCGGTTTCAAATGACAGGTAATTATACCAGGGGACCTGGCCAAGGTCGTAAAAAGAAAACCACCATGCGTGAAGACCGGTATTTGGCCGTAACAGCGAGACGTAAAAGGTTCATCACTGCTCGATTACTGAAGAATGATCTCTAACGATCCACCGGAAAAGTCATTAGCTGCGATACCGTATTGAAGAGACTACATGATGCTGGTATGAAGGCAAGATGTCCTGCAACCGGTCAAATTTTGACCCCCCTTCACCAGAGGCTACGTTTAACATTTGGTCATGATCGTTTGAACTGGGGAGATGAAGAATGGGCAGCAGTGTTGTTCACCGACGAGTCTAGATTTTCTCTAACCACCGATGATGGAAGTTATGTTATTTAATGTTTATTAATAGTCCGATATTTATTGCGTATGAGTTTCATAACAATATTTTCAACGATAAAAAAAATATTGCACTTTTGTTTCTGATCCCTTAATTTTGCGGTGAAGTGTACATATATTGCTAGTAGGGCCTTGGAACGCCCGAAAACATTACGGCACCGACATAGTTTCACTTCGAGTATAACACGTCTCGTGCGCATGCGTGAGAATTCAAACTCCGCCTTTAGAAGCGAATTTTAAACTTGACCACTTCTCCATTGGGCGGACGACGCCGCCGCCCTTGTGCACCGCTCACCGTTATACATTTAAGAGTTGGTTGTCTGTCTCACTTCCTTCGTGAGTTTCCCACTCATAGCCGCTAGCAATATAGTAAGTATTAGATATATGGTTTGGCAGTACTGAAGTGTATTGTCAGTCTATGTCAAATTCGAGAGGTTAATTATTATTTGACACAGATTGACGCAAAACTTAACCTACAAATTTCGAATTTGGCATAACTTCACAGTGCTACCAACAATGCAGTAGTAAGTGACATGGTTTTATCCCACTAGTGTTATAAAGTAATTTCATTATTCCACTAGTGGATAAAGTGGTACTTTAGACAGTTCATAAGTGTGGATAAAACTTCAATTATAAGGTGATTGTGGATAATAGTATATTATGTAACAAGTTTTATAAACGTCATTTTAGTCACGAGTTTTTTTAGGCATGAGCGGAGCGTAGTGCAGTGAGTGTTTAATAAACGAGTGTCTAGACGAGTTTATATACTGTGTTACATACTATACTTTTTCTACGACCACTAATTTAGACAATGTAACATCATATTATTTCATTAAAATTTTGACATTTATTATATTAGGTCAAATTATGCTTGACCAACGTCAAAGTTGACTGTTGAAAACTAACTTGATATTAGTTTTGGTTGTGGCTAATAAAGCAAATACTGTTTGAACTTAACTTCACCCCGTGACTAAAACATCGTTGCTAACTTCAGCCCATGACTAAGAGGCCCTTTAGTCACAGGTTATGAAGGCGTGATTAAAAGGTCACTTAGCGACGTGTATGTTAAATGCCACTTTAGTTACAGGAGTAGAAAAAATACATTAGGGTTGCTAATTTCAATCCCTTAAGACCATACAAAAATAAAAAAGGGTCATAAATAAGACTTCCATTGGTAGAAAAGGGTTTTCAGTAAAATGACAAAACATCCAATTTTAACCCCCTTCTAGTATCTTCAGCAAAGGTTAAGAATTGTCAACTTTGTGACGTAAACTCTGTGATTAAAATATGGTCAAGCATTTCAGTTATACCCTATATATGTACTATACAGGATCCGGCAACGATGCGGGGGTGGAAGATATTTCTAAAACTATGAGAGTTAGTCTACATAAAATGTGCTTATATAAAAGTTGCAGGTAGTAAAATGGTGCACATTAGGAAAATGTTTTTATTGTACATGGCGGCTCACAAAAGTGTGGCAAACCAAAATTGCTCTTTTTTAATAGAATTCCCTGTAGTTAGGTATAATATAAAGTTGTATGGGTCTAAAGTTAATGGTTTTGGAGAAAATAACGATTTTATTTAAAAAATATTTAATTTCAGGCGGCTACTAATAAGTAACAGGAAAGAATTGAATAGAAAAAACGTTACCAAACAATTATGTTTTTTTGTGAATTACTTTAATAGTGAGCAATAGTGCTTCTAAGTATTGATGCTATACAGAGTGTTCAAAATTTGCAATTTAGTAATTTGGATTTTTTTTTACGGAACTGCCTGTATATCTCTGTTTTTTTAAAACCTTTTCTAAGGAGCTTTCTTCTAATATCTTATTTCATATAGCTCAATTCTACCATTTTTCTATTATATGCGATTTAAAACATAAACAAAACCATTTTAGCTTCTTTTAAGATACTTTATTAAAGGGATAACAAATAAACACCTTAAAAATAATAATTTAAATATGTTCTCCGAACATAACAAGAAACGAGGTTTAAAATAGAGCCATTACTGACTCAAGAGAAATAAGAAGTAAATTACATCTATTTAATATCAATAGAAATTATATTAAATTTCTAAATATCTCTTCTTGTTTTTTAAGTATTAAAGGGCTGCATGCGAAATAAAATCCTAATATAATTTAAGAAAAAGGCAAATATAAAACGTATCTTATTTCCATTGATCTAACTGATTTACGGCTAAGTTAATTTTAGACATTACAAAATTAGTGTAACCCGCAGAAATTATAACAAAACTGGGATCCAAGAGACGAGAATGTAGAAACTCTAAGCACTCCCGGTAAAACCCTGAGAGGTGGTCACCTACTCAAGACAGGTTCTAAAATGTCAATTTTTAAAAATTACTTTTTCCCCATGGAAAGCTCCTTTAGTTCTTCAGATGCAGAGCAGGCTTCCTTTGTAAACGTACATTCCAAGTTTTGTTGAGACTTTTCGTTAGATGATTCTGGGCTTGGAAATTTGAGTTTTCTATTTCCTCTTCCTCTTCTTGTTCCGTAGTCACGGTATTTTGATCTGTGTGATCTGAATGATTACCTACTTGTTCTTCACTTATTTCTTTCTGAGGGCTTATATTTTCTTTTAGGGGCTGCTCTGTTTCTAAATGTTTCTGATTAGCAGAAGCTTCTTCTTCTTCTTCGTAGTTTTTGAGCATTTCCTCTGAATAAGAAGTTTCTGATTTTTCATCTTCTTGTTTGGATTGTACCTCTACATTTTCTGATGTTGAAGATTCAACTTTTTGGATTTGTTTTGCATTTGTCATCAAAAATGCGGCTCTAAATTATAACTAGTGCTGGTACTGTTACAATTTCTTCACTGTCATCTACTGGTTTCTTCGTTTCTATAAATCCCTAGCTTGGCGATTCGGTCTTCTTATAGTGCTTTCTTGCTCTGTGATATCCGTCACTGCTTTTTATCTTCAATAACAGCACTTTTATCTGGAAATCAATTTCTTCAACAATGGAATACCCATTTGAAATTGATATTGGTTTCAGTAGTACAATTTCCTTTTCTTTTATAGCAATATCTGCACAAGCAAATGATTTGCCAGTTGATAATTCTTCATTAATCGTGGTATCTTCGTCAATCGCATAAAATTAATCAATTTTTAGTAATAAAAAAATGTTGGAAAATATTTTCTGCTTTTTTGCAATCGCAAAAAGAATGGAGCCCTGCACATTTAGCGTCCGCAAGGTCATTCCAGATAGTGTAAATTTTTCTTTAAAACTATATCTTCCGAGTGCACAGGCCATCATTTTAGAAGCGTTTTGTGCGAGGCCAGATTCCCGACTATAATGTAGGAATCACGTCTTAAAAGTTTTACTTTTCAAACCAGTTAGCCATTGGTCTTCTGTGAAATGCTGATTATATAAACGAGATCTATCGAAACGTAACCGAGTTACTGTTTATAAATCATTTTTTTTTCAATTTTAAATTTTGAGAAAACTTGGTTCTATTTTTACAGTTTATCACTGAGCGGCCTGGTACATTGACAGCAAATCGAGTTACGAGATTTTGTTATTTAATTTAAAAAACGAATGGCCACATAGTGTACAAATTATATTGGATCCAACCAATAAAAATGGGTATCGCATATGCAGCCACTCTTATTTTAACTAACAGCAATATTATACAAAATCCAAAAACTCCCATCAGTTTTTTTTCAAAATTTGGAAGAAATATGCCAGTTTGGAAAATGGGTCTGGCAAGAACATTTCACCTTTATTTTCAGAAGTAATACTATAAGTACTTCGATATTATCGGGTTATATGTCGATAACTTGTTGCACAATAATAAAAGAGTGTCAGTTTGACAGGTTAAATAGTCCGACCGCGTTAGCGGGAGGATTATTCTGTCAAACTGACACGATTTGTTATTGTGCAGGAAGTTTTAGACGTATAACCTGTTCGAAGTACGCATTGTATTCGATTTGATTATTTTGTGAGTAAGTTTTAATATTAGGAACAAATAAATATTTTATTGGCAGCTCGATTTGTTTGAATTAACCTAGCTGAAAGTCATCTCCATGAAAATAACATCAAGTACACAAAAGTTATGTATTGCGTTGCTTAGTGAAGTTACTATAGTATAATCGATTTTGTATAATCGAAATTATACAAGATAACTTAACTATATCCAGCCTTTTGATTGGTTGAAATCTCTACGAATAAAATAATCATTATTACACAGATTATATCCGCTTTGCCTGTTATACGGGGATTGTAAAAAAACTGATTATTTAATGTTTCAAATAAAAAATTTCGCAGCAATCGCTATGTGTCTTATATTATTTTAAAGAGTATACTTTGGAGATGTGTATTAAACGATTGCAGCATTTTTTTACACTTAGCAAATGGACACATGAACAGTGCTACAACGCGTTTTTTGTGCAAAAAGTAAAGTTTATATTGCAAAACCAAGAACAACTGATGAACTTAAAACAAGCATTGAAGCAGAAATTCGAAATTTCCACAGGAATTGCTTATTAGAGTCTGTTCGCCACTTAGAAGAATGTATTGAAAACGACGGAGGCCACTTGTGGCATACAATATTTGATAAATAAATCTCCTGTTCTTACACTTCAACTAACGGTTTTGTTTAAATTTTTAACTTATGCCAATAAATTTTTAACATTCCTTTTTGACGGTCCCCGTACTTAGAACATATTTTTCGAAATGTCGAACGTCCTAATAATAAAATCATTTTTTTGAAAATTCTCTGCTCATGTTCAAACACCTGTATATTTCTTATTTATTGTCTAATGGCTTTCAAATTTTGGTAAATTAAACTACTCTTTAAAAGAGTTCTTTTCATATTTTAAATAATTTTATTGTAAACAAGCAGTCTACTGTGGTTAAAAATAATAGCCCCAGTTTTATCGAAAAAAAATTAATAAAATTTCTCGGAATCATAAAACATTTTTGGCAGTAACGAAAACTTCAACTCTGGCAGATTTTCTGCAATTCCAACCCCTAATTAAGCACCCAAGTTCCGCCCATGCCCAAAACTAATGTTTTGTTTCGGATTTCATATCCGCTTCGAATATGTGGCTCGAGGGGTAGGAATCGTTAAGAGCGGCAAAAAAGGCAACCCCTTCAGACGTGATAAGGCACATCTTTCACAGATTATGCCGCATCCGGTTCACATTCTTCATTTTTTAACTATGAATAATAACAAACCGAACTTACCTTGCACATGCTCGGAACAAATAATTTTTTGAGCACATCTGCCGGCGTCTGTGTTTTTAGACCAAAGGCGCGTTGATTGACGCGAAAAAACCGAAATCGGTGGAAGGATGTTTTGTCTGCGAAAGGGTGAGTGTGTTAAAAAATACAGGGAGACGGAAAACGTGTTAACCGACATGTCGCAGTTTTTAAACACGCGTTAAAAAGAACAAATTTCCGTTCTAAAAGGAGGTGCGCGGTTTGTTTTTCTTGGGTTGGTGCATGCAAGATGAGATTGTTCGGCAGATTATTTCGTTTTTTTTGCCAACTCGCGTTAAGTGTTAAACTGTGTCTGCTTATTGGTCTGTTTTTAAATCGACGCACGCTAATAATAAATAAATTAAGCAAATTAAGACTAGCATTAAGCGCTCGATTACAACACCGAACTAATTATCGGGAATTAATCATAACAGTTATGGTAATGCCAACAATATTCATTATTCATGATTAATATTCAAAATTGTTTTACTGGATCTGCTTTAATGTAAGGTTACCTACCTTTGCGGTGCAAAAATAACTTCTAATTGTATTAATAATAAATAAAGCCGTTTTTACTCCGGTTTTTATGTTCGAGTTTATTTCTCGCATTACGCGGTAATACAATCTGAATACTCGCGACAATAAACGACATGAAATTCTTACGTATGCAGATTAAAAACATTACAAGATAAAAACTGTAAAGCAACGAGAAAAGCAAACTGCACTTGTCAGATAATTTAAATACAGAATGTTGGAATTAAATAATATTCCGGGGCATTGACTGCCTCACAAGCAAGAAGTTGAAACCAGTTTGAAACCAATCATGCTACTTCGTTATCCTACGAAATTAATAAATTACGCTTAACATTGTATCTAGTTTCAGACGCGTACTGAAATATTTCGAAGTTACGTTGCTGCTACGGATTTCAACATTCAGAGATGCCAACTGTCGATTTTCTCCTGTGCACTTAAATGGAAGCGATTCTGAACAATTTGTTTTGATCGCAGCGAGCTTTGACGCTGGTTTTAACAACATGTGGTTGTCTACGCACATACTTGCAATATTAACGCAATAATTAGTGTAGTGGCATTAATTTATTCAACCTTGGTAAAACTGTAAATTTATTGGGTTGTAATATTGCACTTCAGACACAACTAATTGTTAATTGGGAGTTGAGGCTATTTCATCGCGATTTTCGCTAATATAAGAGTTACTATACGATTATGCAACCATATGCGATATTAGAATGGCCACTATTGATAAAAAACCGTTTTCTTCTATTTTTACTTTGTTCTATACATTTGTTTTCGAACTATCAATTTAGAATGTTTGTTCATCTGCTTACTGCATGGTTGATATATTCTGAGAATGTATTGAGTTATTGGATTGCCATGTTTAATAATAAGAAGTATAAATCTGATTACAATTTTTTATGACCATACCATCTATTACTATTCTTTAGAAAAGTACTTTAGCGTTGTTATTCACATTATTGGTATCATATGCAGAACTTGAGAACTGGTCTTCAAGTTATAAAGGAAATTATATTAATTCGACACATGAAGTACGGCAATTATTACTAGAATATCAATTTGCGAATTTAAATATATTTTTTCTACTCTTATAATTAGTGGCATATAATATACTAACATACACGTCGCTAAGTGACATTTTAATCACGCCTTAAGAACCTGTGTCGAAAGTGTCTCTTAGTAACGGGTTGAAGTTGGCAACGACGTTTGTTTTAGTCACGAGGTGAAGTTAGGTTTGCTGTATTAGCCACAGCCAAAACTAAAATCAAGTTAGTTTTCAACAGTCAAATTTGACGTTTGTCAAGCGTAATTTAACCTAGCATAAAATTCAAAATTTAATGAAATAATGTGATGTTCTATTGTCTAAATTTGTGGCCGTAGAAAAACTATAGTATGTAACACGTTATATAAACTCGTCTAGACACTATTTTATTAAACACTCGCTGCACTACGCTTTTATAAAACGTGTTACATACAATAGGTACTATTTTAAACCTTATTCTTGTCGTCATTTTCGTCTTTGTCATGTAATATGTCTAGACTCTAGAGACCCTTTTTGGTGGTCTTCCTCGTCTGTTGTTAGCATTCTAGTTACGTATTCGTTCCTTTCTCTACAACGCCTTCTCGGCCATCTTACAATTTTGTACAGCACTTTCTTGTATTGAATGAAACCCTTACTAAACATTTTATTCAACGGCATTTCCATAGCATTTAAATCTAACTATTTCCCGTAGGCAGCTCTGAACATAATTGATATCTTATAGTGAATTAGACATGCAAACATTTAAAAACACTACAACTAGTTGTGGTAGATCAGTTATTCTTGTACATTCCTTACCTTACCCTATAAATATTTTAATTGGTTATTTTTCTATCTTATGTATGCAATGTATACTAATTTTAATATCTCGTTTTTGCGCAATGTGGGAAACGCATAGCTTAAAACTTGAACCTTGCAATATATGCATTGATTATTGTAAATAGTTCTTTTTTTAAATAGGAGAGTTTGAAAATAATACATAAATAATTTATGACGTACTTACTTATCCGCAACGTCTTCTACCATAGGTGTAGAGGTGATGAAGTTTTTACATCATTTTCGGCTCTGTCAATTTCGTTGCTCGAGTCAAGTCGCCTCTTCTTAAATTAAGAGGGTCGGCATTTTAACGTTCCATGTGATCCATGGACTTTCTCGTCGTCTCTAAATTCAGTTCCCATTTCCCATACTACCTTTACTTGATAATTTTCTGTCATTTTAGTTATATGTCCAAACCTTGCAAACTGTTGACTTTTTTTGTAATTTCTTTAAAATTTTGTGTTGCCCTAATATTATCACTTCGTTACCCTCTCTATTTTCTCATAATTTTTCGAATGCCTCGAGTTTTTGTATAATTTATCCGAAAAGGTCCAAGACTCGCATCGTTACGTGGGCTGGAGTAGAAGTTTCCTTTAGTTCTACTTTTCCAGGTATTCCGGTATTCCGGCTATTGAGATTACTTCTGATTTCGAATATTAATTTTCGAGTTATTCCAGCTCTTCAGCTTTCTTTTTTGCTGTCTTCCACTGTTCCCGAGCAATTAGCCCAACTATATGGGATTAATCCTTTTATTTACGTTTGCTTCTATTTCATCCACCAGTAATATGAAGAGTAGAGGGATAAGTATTTTGCCTTGTTTTAATCGTTTGTAAGTTTTAAATCTGACCAGGCTCCACCAGTGCGTACTTCATTTTAAGTTCCTCTGTGCAACCTTTGCTCTGTTTTAACCATGTCTTGACTTATTTCCTCGCTGCTCATAGCGCTCTATATTTTGATATGTTTGTTCTTGATACGTTGTCAAGGGCTTGCCTTGTTCTCTCTTCTATTTTGGTATTATGTCGTAACTCATCTATCCTGATGCTTGTCCAATTTTGAGGTTTTGAATGATAACCGCTCTGACTTCTATATTGCACTGTGTTAGGAGTAGAGTATTGTTACGGTTTTACGCAGCCCGGTTAATTTTCCCAGTCGCGGTCACAATCTTCGTTCATTTCGTATACCCAATACATTTGTGATCAAATCTAAATTTGGCATTTTTGCTGTTTATCTTGGGACGGGCCTCACAGGCGAAGCAATAAGTGCTTCTTTTCGTTTGGTTTCGAAACTTCACGGCGAGTTCGAATAAATTTCCTCAGGAGTTTTGCCACGGGCGGATATCTTCGATAAGAACCATCGTCGGCAGTTTCAACCCTGTTCGAGATTGCCAGAATAGCCAAACAACCCTGGATATTAATAATTTTTCACTTCGAATCAACATAAGATTAACCCTTCTAGGTCAGGTCCTTTTTTTTTTTTCTTAGAAGCCTCCTTTTTTCAGTGTACGCTGCTCCGAACACGTATTCTGTGTCCGTTAACCGAACCCAATGTATATTGGAAAAAACTAGCAGATTGATTGTCTGAATAGAAGGACGCAACATCCAGCCCCGAGCCTCTAATTCGTCATACACTTCGATAAATTGCTTGTGTATTTTCTTGTCTATATAGATACTATAAGATCAGACAACGATTCGACTTGGCGATGCCGAGCTTGTTTCTCCTTTTTATTTTT